>UZAF01017551.1:29421-45145 GCA_900617895.1 Haemonchus placei
TTTAATTCCGTTCCTTTACCAGATTAAATTTTGTAAGTTACCAGCATGCTGATGTTCAACCTTCTTAATGGAAGGAGGTGGCGTAATGACAAGTAGCCCAGCATCTCACACGCATGGTCCGGTATCAAATCCTAAATCGATACCTGCCCGGGCCAGCTAAGCATTCCATCCTTACCAATAGGATTCAATTGATTGGTACTAGACACGTTAGGAAGAGAGAAGCACTGATTTGTGCATCGGCTCGTCATCCTCAGTCATTGTATAGGTCACACATTCAACACGACACTGTGACTCTGAATGGAAATCGAATGCGGGGCGTATCCCCCAACGCCTAAGTTGACCTTTAGTTCACTCGATTGAATAAAAGCTAGCTTTTGCATTGTTTTCAGTTGGAAAAGCGGTCGTCAGTGCATGGAACCATGTGCGAACTGTTGTGAATCAGTATCAGACAAAGCAAGTTATATTAGTTCAGAACTTGACAGTACAGTAAACCCGATGGAGGAACGGTAAGTACAACTGGTTTTGTACACGTAATGTAAATTTTGAAGATATCACCTTGACTGGTTCAATTCCAGGCAAAAAGCATCATGGCTAGGTCCGTTTCCCGAGTATCCATCGGCATACGCTTCACCGAACCCACCTGCTGATGCTTTAGAAGAATACCTAGACGCTAGTGATAGTTACCCACCAAAATACGAGGACACATTCGGTTTGTTGTTAAGTCAGAATATTTTAGCTTCTCAATTTCTATTTATAAATTTATTCAGATGTAATTTATATTTATCCAAATTATAAATTTTTATCTAATAAACAGTCATTTCGAAAGAGGTCATTAGGTTTGACAAACTTCATAAACGAATTCCCACGGTCGCTAGCACGCGTCGATCCGTGGTTTCGCGGTATCCCTTAACCATCCACTGGTAACTCAAGGGTCACCCTTATACTGCGCACGGCGCGCAGCGGTTACGACCCCGTTTGGGTACGAGTTACCTGACCCGGCCATTCCAACATTAAGTCTTACCGTCAACTTAGCTACAGATATGAAACGCCCACTCTGAAGAAGTATTTGTGTTACCTTTTGTAGAGTTATGAATAATTCATAATTGTTTTCAGATACAAGTTACTCTTCACCCAATCTTCCCCGCAAGGACACTTCCCGCAGTCCATTGGAAAGAAGTCGTAAAGGCTCTCGGTAAGGAGTGTCTTAAGAAAACGACCTGGTTACGTTTGCCTTAGTTTCCTACAATTTCAGTCTATCTGGAATTCCCGAAGAAGATAGCGGTCTGGGGTCCGACAATGGAGATCCATCAATGGGCAGAAGTCGATTGAAAATGCCAGCAACACCTCCTCACACTTCTGCAAGTCAAGAGGCAGATCCTTGGGATCTGGCGCCTCCACGGACTAGGACCCCATCCAGAGCTGAAAAACGAGCTGGTTCTGGTACTCCGTTACTTCAGGTAAGAGGTTATTCAAGCCGGTTCGACTAGATTTCCTATCTCAAAAACAAAAACTCCTCCTGTGGGGCAGCTTCACCCTCAACTTGGGGAACTGGAGTGGCCGTACTCCTCACTAAGCTTGCGGGTAGTGATAGGATGACGTTGCGTAATCGGCTGAGAGGGCGTGGGTGGCGTAAGTACTGTAGTTCGCACACGCACGCGCGCGGCAGTAGTCTAGCGACAAATACCGTAATCGTTCACTGAGAAGATAAGTCTCATCCGGAACGAGTGCTGCGAGCGTGATGACGTCCCTCCAGCGATAAGGTATGGGCTATATTTCTGATTCCATCTAAAAATTCTCCTCCAGATGAACTGCTTCCCTTGCAATCAACCTGCCTTTCCTACTCCTTTATACAATAGCTTCCTGCCCTTCTCGGTTTCACTTCCCTCAGCCCTCTATACGGTAGCTTTCTACTCTTCCTTCTACGGCCATGTTGTCTCATACATTAATTACAGGCGCCACTACAGACATCAGTCGAGGAGGAAGAAACCTCACAAATGAGCGATTCTTTTTCTGCTCCAAAGCTGTTTGTCGCTCCGGAGAAGGATAGGCAAACAACGCTTTGATGATGATCAATTACCAATGCTGGTTGTGAATACGTGAATGAAATGAGAATTTCTATTGAATATTGATTTATTGATGAAACAAATTTACTTTTCAAATAAATCCTTTGCCTTGCATTTGTAAAGTTGAAATTTTCCAAAGAGCTCTGGCTACATGGAAGAATTTCGAACAAGTTCCGTGAAAATCACGGAACTGGTACGGGTGACGGTACTTCTGTGACCAGAGCAGTGGTTTCGCGGCGCTACCATATCCTTCCATTGAGAAATCGAACTTTTCCCTTCATAGCGCGCAGCTGCGCACGATCGGATGCTGCGAGCGCGACGCGATTTTCAGGGATGAGTACCCCACCCCACTAATATCAATGGAAAAGCATGATAAAATAAAAAAATTAGGGTATCGAGTTAATGATCAGGCTGATACATTTTTTGGTGAAATTCTCCCGTTAGAGTTATAAAGTGTCGAATCATACGATCTGAGACTACATGAAGAAATTTTTGGCAAGTTCAAAGAGAATGCTCATCACTGGCATGAATAGAGGATAATTGGTCATTAAGTCCGAATAACCCATACCATAACTCTACTCACGAACTCTCAGCCTCCTATTGTGGAGGTGAAGCAGTGCCATATTGCGCACTACAATTTGAATGGTGTGGGGACCTACTCCTGGACTTATAACCGTGCTACCATGATCAAATGACACCGTTGGGCGACGAGTATAAAAGTATTGACTTCCACATCCGCAAATAATTGTAACTAAATATGGACTGAAACGATTCCACGGTTCAGGGTAACAGCCGAACGCGTGGCGCAAACGAAGAGGCACTGCTCATTGCCGAGAGACCCTTTTTCTTTACCTTCAAGTTCATCAATTGCGATGAAACCACATTAATACAGTCAATGCGGTGAAATTTCGGCAAATTTCTTGAGAGCAACCATCGAACCAGACGTTCGAAAGACTCAAATGCTTTGGAAGAGAATTCATCCGGCGGGCAGACCAATTGCGACTGTAACTCTTGTCACTACGCCACGCCACATCACCCTTGTCCACCTACTCATCAGAACAAACTACCCCCCCCCCCCCCCCACTCCAACAAGTTCCATTGGACGGAGCACTCATCAAATTGGATAGATGGAATAGCTCTGAACGTGTACTGGATAGGTTCACATAAAGTTGAAGAATGACGAAAGAGTCTAGATAGACAGCGTAGAAACGCAAAAAAGGAGAACAGGACGAGATAGCACGAATGGAACCAGTTCCTACGGGGAAAAACCGTGTCGACATCATAATGCTCGTACGTCGAGCTTGCTAATCTTTCTTGGTGGTCGATGAAGGTTGTGATAGTCCAAATTTGAAGAAGGTGGTGAAAAAAACCCATAATATCATGCATTCGTGAGATAAGGGGAATGGAAAGAGTCAAATTTCATGGGATGCCTTTCTCTCCATTGACCACGTAGGACCACCGTCCTCCATCACCGTCGGACTTGGGCGGTCGGATTGCGCCATCTTCTCCCCCAATCTTTAGATCCGAATTAGGCTCAAAAGCTGCGCTCCGATCTGTCCTGAGCTAGGTACCGTTCACAAATGAGGTGAAATCCTGAAAGGGCGCCCATTTCGTGTAGCGTTCTGCTCGAACCTAGGCGTTGAGCTTGGCGTCGAACAGGCTGTGGTTCATGACTCCGCAAGGAATTTCGTATTTGATTGAAGAGGAAACAGGGCTGAATCAGTGAGTTGCCCTTTATTCCACCCAATTGCTCGCTGTGATTTTTATTCTTGCTCAGAGATGAGTCAGACCAAGGAAAACAACCAACTGGCTGCTGACAATAAGATGACAACAACGATCTGACTCATTCATCTTCAATAGCTTTCATACATTGAAAAACCATCCTTCTCAAACGATTTCCATTTCAATCGGAGAACTGTTCTTTCTTGTTTTGACAACTACAGTAACTGTTTAGAGTTTGGTTTTTTTGAATCATTCCTTTTCGTAGATTCAAGTTGTCAAATTCAATTTACCCTAATTGGAAGCCCAATCAATTAAAAAGTCAAGAATAACTATAATCATGCCAAGATTAATGGCAATTCGATAAAGGAATCTACTGGGAATGAGTCCATTCGATTAATTATGGCCCCTTATAGGGCTAAAATAATGAGTAGGAAACATTCATAACTCTGTCGTGACCATTACTACACCGATAACTCGAAAAACCATTTCTAACTAGAATTATCATTTCGAAGGACAAAAGACGAAATATTCAGGTGTTATTCATCTTATACACACATAAAA
Source organism: Haemonchus placei (assembly GCA_900617895.1). Taxonomy (NCBI): domain Eukaryota; kingdom Metazoa; phylum Nematoda; class Chromadorea; order Rhabditida; family Trichostrongylidae; genus Haemonchus; species Haemonchus placei. The sequence continues at coordinate 33,768 of UZAF01017551.1, forward strand.
AATAGTAGCAAGTAGTTGTAAAAATAGTAAGCGCGTATTGAAGATATTGTCTTTGAATTTTTGACATTTTAATTACACAATTATATTCATTATTATTTTATTTCATAAATCGCAGAAGTGCTGTGGTTTGTCGGCGATACTTATAATTGGCTTGTATCGAAAAAATCACTTTTTATAACTATTCCACTTTGATTCATCTAAAAATTATAGCAGTCAGAGTCAAACAGAGATTTTCCAGCTATTTTTTCTTTTACTGAATCACCTACATGTGTAGAGTTTTATCTACATATAATACTCTTGAGTTCGACACATTGCCCTTCGAATATACTAGAATGTTCATTTAAAAACCTACACATAACCCCTCTGGGAATTGAGAAAAAATTTACCTTCACAAAATTATTTGAGCAATTTCCTAGGCACCTTCGGTCGGAATGTTTGGAAAAAAATTTTATCAAACTTGTTGACCATAATTCAAAAGGCCCTGACACGTCGCCCTTTCCAGTTTGGCCAGCCATCGTGCGCTCGTGGACAAAGTTCGTCCATCGCAAAGGAGGAGACCTCCCATGAAACCCGTTCCTTTTCTTCCTACCACTCCCGTTTAATTCATAAACACCGGTCGTATAGATTTTCTCTCATCACTTTCAGACTGTCACCTTCGATATCGACCACCAAAGAAGGGCCTGATCGAACTGCAATCACGACGTTGACGCCCTTTTCCCTTCAAGAACTGGTTTCACTTAATTCTTTCCCTTTTCGATTCCACGTTGACTATCTAAGACCTCCCATTATGCGTCAGCTTTACGAGACTCATTTCTGTTGAGCAATCGAAACCATCATTACTCTCGAGTCCGATAGCGCCCACCACCAATTCAGCTAAGCTTTTTACAATTCATGGAGAAGTTTTATCGAAATTTTGGGATTAAAATTCTTCTGTGCACATTAGTTTTCGTTGATTACTTCTCCTCATAGTAAACAATTCATCTCAATCTCTAAAACAATTCAATCAGTGCATTTCTTGAAGTGTGCTATCATTTTGTTGTCTTTTCAGATTGAAAAGTTTTCCCTTTTTGGGTATATTCTGGAGCTTTAGAGGAAGTGATATGTATTTTCCGGAAGAGTTATTACGGCCTTCTCTAAATAAGCGTTCCTTGAGACGTTATTTATTTTGGAAGGGTGTAGTGACAAGGGGCGGGCTATCGCACACGCATTGTCACGGGTTTGATACCCGGATAGATACCCGCCTGAGCCAACCAAACATTCCACTCCTCCGGGGTCGGTTAATTGGTATCAGACTCGTCTAGGAGGATAAAAGCACTGACTTGCACACCTGCCTTTTCTCACAATCATGGTAAACGAGAGTTCGTTGAGTTTAATAATCAGTTGCTAGTACCTTTCTCAAAATAATTCTGTCAATAACTGTATGACCCTTAATGGTTCCAACCCACCAGGGATGCGCCACGCATCCAAATTCACTTAAAATGGTGAAAGTGTGTGAAGACATAGTTGACTTTATGTTAACATTATAGGAAACCAATAGATTTATTTCAGTCAGAACAAACGTCTTATTAAACAAGCCATTTTGTCATAGTCGAAGCGAGGGCACAACAGGGCAAACAAACTGGCCACGAAATGGCCATGATTCACCGAAAACCCAACAGAGAATCCCATTGGGAATGATGATTGAGGATTTAGTTCTTTCAGAATTTTCTTTCTCATCCCAAAAGTCAGTTCTTACCAGTCATCGTTTCCATCTTTCACTGTTTGGAGATTTACTCCATTATGTGATTTTCTGCCACTATTTTATGTTTATTCTTATCCCGTTTTCGTGCTTAAATCACCCGAACCAGGAGACCTTCAAATTGAATCTTGATCTTCGGTAAATCATTCCTGGATAGGAGATAAGGGGAGATCCAATTGGTGAAGGATTTGGAGCCTCGAAATTCAAAATTTCTGAAAGTTATCAAGTCAATCTCTCCCTGTTGATTGTGTTCCCAGAGGAAAAGAATGAGTAGGAACAGCTCTATGAGCTTTGAACAAAACACTTCAACAAATATGAATATTCTTCACCCACACAACGATTTTTGATTGACTTNAGTTATCAAGTCAATCTCTCCCTGTTGATTGTGTTCCCAGAGGAAAAGAATGAGTAGGAACAGTTCTATGAGCTTTGAACAGAACATTTCAACAGATCTGAATACTCTTCACCCCTCAACGATTTTTGATTGACTTTCTTCATTAATTTCTCTTTCTAGATTTGATTAGCGTTTTGCCTGTGAAAATCGCCCTTTTTCCTGCGGAAGGCATTTCCCACGCATTCATCGAGTACTTTTGCAGTTTGCCACCCACCCCCTTTTCTCAGTTAGCGGAAAATTCCTGCTTCAGCTTTGATATTTCATTGGGCAGTCGCTCTAGACCTGTTTAAAACCTAGCCAAACCAAAAAGTAATACGCATCAGCCTGACGTGATCGAATTACAGAAGAGTACTATCAAAACCTTTTCAGTCGTATTACGTAGCAAACACCTCATTTTACGGCAAAAAGAAAAAAAGGCATCTATACAGCAGACCATACATAGATCTTTGTTGTCGGAGAACCCGTCACAAAGCGGGTGTGGGGAGCACCATGAAGAAGATCTTATTGGAAACTCGTCACGAAAGGGTGTAGGGAGCTAAGGGAAAATGACCTAATGGAAAAATTTTGATAAACAAAGATTACGAATATCAAGGTTTCTGGGTTTGAGTTGTTTATGCTGTTGTTCTTGCTGTCTCCTTACCTATAAAAAGGTTGAGGGGATGCCATGGAAGGAGCAAACTGAAGGAAATTTCTTATCTTGGCCACTTTTACAGCTAGATATCAATTAGAAAGAAGACTTCGTCCCGAGCATGCATATTGTACTGACCGAGAAATCCTCCCCTCAAGTTTCACAAGAAGATCTTGTTACTTAGATTTTTTAGGGCAAGCTAACGGGCTACTTTTTCCAGACAAGCTGTAAATGTCCCAGCAGATCTGTCCAGAACCCGTCTAAATGACTGTATTTTGGGAAGCGCCAGTTAAGTTCACCAGGTAACCGAAGTCTACGTGGTGAACTTAACTTCTGTGAAGAGGTATTTCAATGAATTCATCTTCCCGGACGAATCTGGTTGAATGACTTTGAAGGGATGAAGCGCTTCGTTCAGCCGAGTAGAATTCTTACTAAAATCCGATTCTCGGACCAGCCACTCAGTAGCCAGATCTTTTGCCACTAGAACACTTATGGTCAAGCCTACAGTACTCCAGGTAATTACCGAAATGGTTTTAACTACCCAATTTCCGATGAACGCGTTCCACTGAGCCGGTAATTTTAGTCTTAAGATGAAGAACAAATAAATCACGTATCTATCCAGCCCTGTAGAAGAACAGAGTTAGGTTCTTTTATTTCCACCTCCCCAATCAAGCCTCGAGACGATAGACCCAGTAGATGCCGCTTTTCCTCGATATTTACCCCGAGTCAGCTTGATAGCAATTAGGTAACCCCAGAGGAATAAAGCACTCTGATTACTTGGACGAAGTTCAATGCAANCAACGGCTCAGAAACCACAAGTTTAATCATACTGAACCGAACTGACCAGCAAACTCTTCGAGATGACATCACCGTCGTTTTATGGGACGGACCGCTTTTATGTTGGAAGATTCGGACAAGTTACGACTCTGTTCAATTTTACCTAATCACTTTGATCAACGATCCTCTTGAATGAAGCATTTCCGAGGATATTGGAAGAGGTCCATCATGCCTGCTCATCATACCGATTATGAATAGACCATCATCAATTCAGAATGGGATTCGCCAGAGTTTCAAGGGTGTTATAATGCGATTCCACCCAGTAAAGATCATTCTGAAATGTCAATTTGCCCCAGGTGAAGTTCGCTAGAACCCACTAGACTAAAAGAATAAGTTCTATGCAAGCAGAGGAAATAAAATTCTTTTAGGAATGGGCCACGTACCTGGCCTTCACAGGAACTCGTGATGGTATTTGGATTAAGTGATCCCTTTGCTTAACTTGGAGTAGTAAGTATGCAATACAAGGTGTAGGGGCTCTTGCCAGAAAAGTATAAGTCTAAGGTAATAACAGGACGATAGCCCGCTCGAATGGGAGTAGGGTTCAATCTAGGAACTATTTGTCTGATAGCAGCGCCTACTGTCACTATCCCACCGCCCTCTCAACCCGCTCTCCCCATTTTCTTGGAAGGACTCATAGCCTACGCATTTGAAAACTACTAGCAAATAGGAGCTGCTAACCGCTGAATTCTTCAATCATCCCTTTCAGTAGATACAAAGGCACCAGCAGAGAATAAGGTTTTCACTTGACTTCAATCAACTTTAATCACCCTTCTCTATTCATTGCTATTCTTCCTACCGGTCTAGCCATTACCCTCTGAATGTGAACGGGTTTCTTTGTCACATTCGCTGCTGCACTTAGGATTGATACGCTATTTTATCTTGACGAGACAGAGCTCATGATGTCTAGTTTTTTGGGGAGAGGTCTTGTCCCAGATCATCGCCTACATTACATCTTTACAAACCCTCTCAACAAAGTCTGATTTTGATTATTAGAAAAGTTCATCTGTTATGATTCCAATTAGCGGACAGGATCAACTGAAAGGAGTTTTCAAAAATGGCGAATGAAAAGGATAAAAGTCTAAAGTTTTGGGGCGTTAATCAGTCCCTTGTGAGGGATGCGCCGACGCATACGACTTCCATTCAGAATCGTAGTGGATTGAATGCGTATGTGGCCTATGCAATCACTTGCGGTGGCCGCTGATGTACAAGTCAGNGCTTTTATCCTCCCAGACGAGTCTGGCACCGATTCGCCGTCCACGGAAGGATGGAAGGCTTGGTTGGCTAACGCAGATATCGATCTGGGATTTGAACCCGTGACCACGCGTGGGTGAAGTGCGCCACTTGCCACTACCCACTTCGCCCTGGCGAATTAAAAATAAAAAAATATGTCGATCCAGATTCAAAGCAAACAAAAATTGCAAAAGGAAATTTAAAAATTGTTCGAATGTCAAACATCTCAATAACGACATTATCGCTATAAATGGATTAGGATGGAAAAAAAGGATTGCGAAAAGAAAATTATAATATGTAGTATTCAAACTAGTTATGGTGGGGTAGTTCCAAGTAATGCATTACGGTATCAGACCCCGGATCAATCAACATCGCTCTGACCATCCAAAAATTCCACCCCTCCGGGGCCTATTAATGGGACAGAGTTGGAAGCACTACAAGCAGGTTGAGTAAGCGTCATCTTTATAAACAGAAAAAACTTTTCGAAGTAAAATTAAAAAATTGATATTTTTGAGCCTTTGAAACTTAGTTCTAACAAACCGGTCCCAGAGGGGTGTGATTTCTGGAAACTCAAAGAGTTAGAATCGAGAACCAATCCTCGGACCACTCGAGCAGCAACAATGTCTACTCTAGCTGTAAGCTTTTGCATTCAGAGAACTGTAATTGGAACCAAATCAATGGCCCTGTTTTTTTTTGTATCTGCTCTTGATTGGACAGGGATTGTCTCGAAAAACGAATAAATCCCGAATCCATCTAATACTGTAAGTTTAAGTGGTTTTGCTTTTTTTTCTCGGTTTCCCATTTCTCTTCTGAATTGGACTCAAATAGCTTTTTGATTGGCCTCACGATTAGCTTTTTGAGCAAAATGGATTTACCCAACTAATTCAAGTACCCAAGGGTTTCTTCCCATCAATCGCGATGTCCTAAGAATGTATTTCCAACCGGAATCATCTCAAGGGGCCTATTTGTGTGTAGGGCACATCATCTTCTCGAATCTTTTGCCCTCCAAACCCCTTGAGTAGCGTCCCATCACATTCAACTATACAATCGTATTCCATGGCCGAACCTCTTCAAAACTCTCCAATGCCGTTCGGGCCATTGAAGCGTCACTCACTTTCCCTTTCCCGACACTTTCAGCCTTTTGAATTTTTAGTGGATTTTTTCGGAACGGGGCTCCTTTCGTCACATGTTTTCGACACGAGTCATCCTCCGATCGGCTCAACAACTCCCCATGAATCGTACTCCCTTTTCACTACGTAATTCCTATTTCCTTCGAATGTAGAATTTTCAAATGAAATTTTGTGACTAATCGCTCAAATTCCATTCGAATGTATCATTGGGAATACGGTATAAGAACAACCTTATATATAGAGGTGTACCTTATGAGCCGTACAATCACCCTTTCAAACATGCCGGCATTCGACGTTTACTGCAAAAAGCCTAATGATTAAATGCGCATTTAGTCTTTATTTATCTAGTATTTATTTATTTATTTATTACGCCCAGAGATTCTCCTCAACCACCAACATGTGGGGACTCCATGGATGAAAACCAGATATATTGATTGATATATTGATATATATATATATATATATTATATACTATCGGTATCATTGGTTCCTATTCGATTGCTACCGGTGACTTTTGGTCCGATTTATTCTAACCCACCTACTGGGATCGCGCTGCGTAGCGAACCGGCTGGAAATCCTTCACTTGAAGAAACTCTTCATGCAGGGAGATTCGTGGCGTTCGGATAAAGTAAAAAACGGGATTGAGATGCCTGACTTTCGGACAATTCTTCCAGAAAATGCCAAGTTGAGAACATCAGATCTACAAAACTGGTCATTCATTAGAACCATATGAAAAGCCTATTTGTTTATTTTGTTTCCTAATAAAGTAAGAATTACAAGGAGTTTGTATTTGAACTGTTGGAATAACCATGTTGTTTCAGTATGAAATATAAGGTAACAATAAAATATTAATGTTATAATAATAATAATCAATAACAAACTAAATTAACTAATAGTAATAAATTTCCTACTAGCTTGGGCATGTAATATAATGTAATTTATATCAAATGAGGTGATCGGTGCCTAAAAGGGCTCAATATCTGTGAAGGCTCCGAAAAAAAGCGATTCTGCCAAGACGTCCGCCGAAAGAATTGCAATCAATCTTATGGTTAGAGGCTTAGTCAAAAACAATAATAATGATTTATTAATCGTTAGAAAACATCGAATTCCATGATGTCTAGCAATAAATTTCTTTCCTTTCATTCAATATATTGAATATAGTCTAATATAATATAATATATAATACAATCCAATATATTGAATTATAGTCCGCTCTCAAACTCAAAAACCCTAATAATCGGTTGGAGGATTTAGTTTTTGTAAAACAAATTTCGGAGAAAGCTTGAGTTTCACGAATATCAATCGGGAAAACAAAAGGAAGTCAGCGCTTTTGGCTCGTTGCCAAATCTCTGAAAAATTCCCTGTATCTCAAGGTCAATGATTTTAGATGACGTGAGAATCCCTTGATGGTTCGTCGTTGGAATTCAATACCTTCAACGAATTCGCTCTAGAATGGGAATGTTTTCCCAGGCTTCGCAGCCATATTTGCTCAGTCATTTTCTGGGGGACACGGCTTTCACGTGAACATTCCAGCTCACTGTATTTACATATATTTATTCATGTTTCAATCGATTCTTCTGCATTATTTGATTCTATGCTTTTGAATGATCAATTCATCCCAATGAATGCCTACACATGAATTTTTGACAAAAATGGCAAAATAAATAAACTGACCTCCGTCCACCAGTTCATTACCGACGAATAGATACTGATTGACACCAGCAAATCAAGCCAATATAACGATTACGATCTGAAAAATGACATTCGAGTAAACAAAAAANTTCAAATTGAACTAGGTAAAATACTACTAGGGAGATCACTACTCGAAGGTCCAGCTTGAAATTTCCTGATGGATTGTCGGATCATTTACTTATTCACTTATTTATTCATCTAATTCATTGATCAACCATTTATTTAAACACATATTTATTTCCCCTTGTATTCCCTTGCCTATTGGCGAGAAGAGCTTTTCTCTATTCATTAATGTTCGTATCTGAAAGAAATGCTTCAGTTATGTACCTTCTACCAAGCAAAAGAGAACCTTAGTCAAGGAAAAAAAATGAAAAAATATTTCCAAAAATGTTTTTAGTCATTCACTTCTAAGCTGAAAAGGTGATTTGATGGATCAAAAGAAACAACGTATTTTTTAAACCCTTTTAAACCCTGAATCGAATTCCAAGTCTTAAGGGCACAAAGCCCTGCTCAGACGTCGACTCGATCCCCTTAAGACTCATCATTCACGTGTAGATAAGCCAGTGAGACAGACGCAAATAGCGGCTGGCTACTTCTTATCAATATTTGGGCTACGGAAGCCAATTTTGTCCTGAATGCCTTATCTATTACTCAGCTACTTACAAAAATTCGATGTCTCTTTTTTTTCTGGTGATTTCGTATTCATAATTACTTTCATTCATAAGTAACTCATCTTGATCCAACATCCATGCATCCACAAATCGTGTCAGTACCCCAGTCATTGTACAAAAGGCAACAGACCGACTCGCTCTCTAGCAATCCGCTCCCGGTATTGGCAAATTTTCGGGCGTACTTCGGAATTTTTTCGGGTCATGTTTATTCAGATGCACTCGGGGCTGCGCCGTCCAGAGTACGAATAGGGCAGAATCGAAAAACAAACCATAGAACTGTGGAAAAAAAGAAAAAGTAAAAGAGAAGAAAAGAAGTAGAGGGGTTGTAAGTTCGAGCTATAGAAGTAGATGAGTCGTATTTCAGAAATGATAGATGAAACCATTACCGGTAACTTCAATGTCAAAGTCCCTCCACTAGAAAGATAAACGAGCTCCTCCCAAGGAAACATGTGTTCCGGTTCAGTAGTGAGCGAAGAGAGCAGCGCCAGGTTTAATTCCAGGTCAACCGTTCCTCTAGTAAATGATCTATTGACACACTTTTGCTCGGTTTGTCCGCCCAATATATCCTTGGCATGTCTGACGTGACAACGGAACCAAAGATAACTGGAGTCATCGTTTTTCGAGATTCCATTCAATTAGTTTGCCGAACCGATCATTCTATTACAGTTTTATTTCTACACATGCTGCCGCTCTTATGCAAATATCATTCCAATTGGATCAATACTCGTAATCAAACCGGTTAGTCAAACTGGGAGGGGTAAGCGTCAGAGTTTCCGTCTGAAATTTGTGCTAAGCCAATAACAACTTATAGATTTGATAAATGTGGTCACATTACAAGCTAGGCATCATTAGTCGGTAATGGGCTCATTCGCCAACCGACAGACTTCCGAGTAGGTATATAATCCGTCTGTTTTCAAACCGCTGACAGTTTGGGCTACTTAAGTCATCGGACTAATAATATTACTCATTCAGGGTTTGAGTACATAGATTGATCAATTACTTTGCCTTCTTTTGAGGAAATTTTTGAGTTGATCATGAAAGTATTTACAACATCTTTCTTTGGTTTTGTTTGTTTGTTAGCTTGCTTATTTGTTTACTACTTTTCTTGTAATAGATCGTAACACGAATATTACCAAAAACGATTCCGACTGCATGCAAATAATGTTGTTCCGGGAGGGATTCGAACCTTTTTTATGCCAGTCGCACCCTGCGCTCAACCCTTTACCAACCTCATCCCATCGAGTCTTGCCCAGCTTGAGCTGGATGTAAGGTTATGTCGGGGCAGAAACAAAGCACCGACACCGACTACTCTCGTCAGGAAGCGCCATACTCCCGTTTTTCATAAGAAACGGACATGATTGAGTGCTCTTTCCGCTCGATGAAATGTAGGAGTCTGATTGATTCAATGTGCAAGTGAGCCTTTCTGCCTTTCCTTGCTGGGCATCTGGCAAATTGACTCTGCAAAGCTAAAAAACTTGGTTAGCTGACAGGATTCGGAAAGCTGTAAGGGATACTTTGGTGTTCTAAATGCTTTGATGTTTACTTTGAATCCAATATTGTCCAAGAATATCCTTTCATCCAGTGAATTGAAATCGACCCATACCGACCACGTCACTCGTCTCGCCTTGACTTCTAACCAGCTGAGAGATTAGCTTGGAAGGATAAGACCGATGGCTCACATATTATTCAATCCTATGGGTCAGTAAATGTCTGAAACAAGCCTAACTGCCAATACCAAAAGGGAAGGGAAGTCAGATGCGCGGCGCATTCTGAAAAATAGTCCAGATAGACAACAAAAATAATATTTTTGGCTCGTCTAATTTTATTATGAATATTGAAAACTAGTTATTTTTAATGACTTTCCTCTTTTTTACTCTTTTCTTTTCTTGAAAATTAATGGCAGTCGTAGTGTAGTGGCAGGTGGCGCCAATACCACATGCATGTTCGGGGATCGAACCCAAAACGGAATGTTTCCATTCTGTAAATCTTTTTATCCTCCTATAATCTGTCAACTGCTTCACGTACTTTGAGTTGAAATGAACAAACCGATTAGCTTATCCTCTTATTTACTTGTCCACGTCTTCATGTAAACAATGGAATCACTAAGTAATCAGTCTGGCGAACCGCTGTTGTTCCAGCTGCTTTTGAAGACGTCAACGAGAGGAATTCATCAATTGTTCTCGTCCTTTTCTTGCGAGCGAGTTCAACCTCCCATCTCTCCATGTCTGCTGCTCATTTTACGTAGCATACAATCCTCTTCACGTTCATCATAAATCCCCTTCCCCATTTCTATCCATTGCACTTTGAATTAACAAGCACAAGCAGAGGACGTGATGAAGGCAACGAAGGGGAATGCTGAGACTTTTTCGATAGCCACATGCGTTCCCCCGTTGCCATCGTGCATTAGACGGCAGTGATGCGAAAAAGAAGAATTCGACGTTTTCCTTTTTCTTCCGTCTATCACAACTCGTCCCCCATCTTCGCCAACTTTCCCAAATTGGTAGTTTCTGTTGTAAATGGAGCTTTTCCCCCTCAAAAGCATTCTTTGCTTGTTTAATCGTTATAATATCTCTAATTTTATGATGCAATGCTCAAATCTCAACAAAAGGGTGAATGAAAAATCCTTGGCATCATTCGATCTCGTTTCTATAAGATGCGCCTCAGATTCGACTTTCATTTGGAATTGTAGAGTGTTTGAATGCGTACGTGGCCTAAACATTGACTTGCGGTTGCCAGCCGATTCACAATACAGAGCTTTCATCCTCACAGACGAGCAGTTAACACTTAACGGAAAGGGATGGAAGGATTGGTTGCCCTGGGCGAGTATCGATCCGTGATTCGAGTCCCGGAACAAGCGTGCGTGATAGTGCGCCACTTGACACTACATTTCCGCTCTCGGATTTTCAAGATATATACAAAATATTCTATTTATTTCTACCCTGTTTTATTTTATTGCTGAATGTTTTATTTTTGTTTTTTTACTAAATATTGCTGGTTTCTCTCAACAACAATATTGCCATTGCTTGACTCAGCTTTCTGTTTGAGTAGTTAGGCGAGT
>UZAF01017552.1:0-45085 GCA_900617895.1 Haemonchus placei
GCAAACGCGGCAAAGTATGGTATATAAGGATGGATGTAACACTAAAGAGTAAGGAGTATTGTGGCCAGGTGGAAAGCGCCATCAGAGAAGTGAATTTTTTTGATTCGTTGCGCTCACTGTGAAAGACTTTTTTTATTTTGGACACTTCGTGTTATATTATCGCATCCGCTTATAATAAGTAAAAGTTATCCTACAGTGAATTCGAAATGTACAGCAATAAGAATATAATTTTTGTAATGTTGGTGGTTGGAGTAGATGTCAGACAGTTTAAGTAGGAACTGACTCGCCTCTAGCAACTAAAAAGTCGCTGAAGGCGTAAAACTAGCATAAAAGTATTTTTCCTACTTGGGGAAAAAAGTCATGCAAGATGCAAAAACTCGCCGCCCAGCAAACCCGATCCTTGGTCCCGTGCCTGTGAAGCGTCACGCTTATCTTCACTCCAACCCGCCACTGCTTGACTGCCGGCGACCATGGTTTTTGTGCTTTCCCCTGTTGAGCGCTCTCCGGAGACCACCTCCATAACTTCGTTCAGAGAATCGTTTGGCAGATTTTGAATGCANATTTGAAATCAGCATCAAAAAATACGTCTAGCAGTGCTGGTCTCATTTCAAAGGGCCACTTCGACTTGGGATCCTTCCCTTGTTAGGCTTCAGTTCTAGATCCAGAGCTCCATTTTGAATAATACTACGTATAGCAAACAAGAAAATCCAATACCTCGTGAAATGCATGACCATTTTCAGCCCGGTCCATACTCGGCGATGTTCTAGGAGCAGACCCGGATTCTTGTTCGCTCAGCAACTGATCGCCATTTCCTTCCATAAGCATTTCCGCGGTTGTTTGGCACTGCAACGACATGTATTCTTGCTGAATGGTCTTTCTCACTCTTCGTGCTAGACTTGCCTTCGATGACATCGCTTATCACCTCGAGAAACGTACTCGTACTAACAGATGAGCTTGAATTCGCGCGTCTCAGAGTCGCTATCAGCATTGAAACGCGGCGCCACTGATGCACGTGAATAATGAATGGCAATCTGTGGTTTTAGTCATTGGGTGAGAAACCATGAAATGAGTATCGACAAGGATGATCCAGTATTCTTACACAATTGACTTCTCAGAAAACAATTAAAGGTTAGATAGAAAGAATGTTTACAGCTAATCGGTTGCGAGCAATTAAGCAAAAATTCTCAACGTCGCACTGTTCGGCCGAGAAATCAAAGAAACTCATAGTGTATCCCTATTTGAAAAAGAACTATACAGCTGGGATTTCCTTGCTTTGATGGGAAGCTACCACAGACGGGAAAAAGGACAGGCATTGGGATTTTAATGTAAACTCGACATCTCCATTGAACACAACGCGCTTGCGTCTGTCTGTCTGTCTATCTGTCTGTTTGTTTGCTTGTTCAATTTCGAATTCGATATAACTCGAAGAAGCACCAGCAAAATTTAGGACAAGTTTGGGATTGGTTAAGCATAGGGCAAGACACACATGTGAGCACAGCGGAGGCTTGCCATCCCACAGGTGGAGGACATGCAAAGGACTGGGCGGTGTCACAGGCAAAACTTTCAAAATTAGGTTTCATAAGTCAGCTAAGGGGAAAAAGAAAAAGAGCGAGGGGTGGGTCAACAAGTGAAACGAAAAAGACTGATCTTACGGTGGGCGGAGCGTTCTTGAAGTGAGTGGTATCCTACTTACTATAAAGCGCTTCGTCTGCCGTCTGTCGTTATGTATGTCTGTCATGAAATTCCTTGGCTTCTTTAGATTTGCTTGGAGAGGACGAATCAAGCGTGGAAAGGGTGGGCCATGTCCCGAGAAGTATAAAGCACATCAGTCCACCCGCCCACAGTGGGCGTGGCGTGCATCGAAATGAGCTGTACTGAGGATCATGATTTCAAATTCAGTCACAGGACGGCTTCAAAACTAGGGTGTAAAGGTAGCTAGAGGTGTGCATTGGTAAGTTAGATTGAAGTAGGTAGTCCAACCCCGGTGGGCGGGTCGTTTTCCAAAAATACAATGCTTATGGAAACATTTATGACTCGGTTTGGAGAAGAGCGGAAAAAGTTGATGTAGGGGAAGCATTCTCGAAGGTGTCTCCAGCATAANTGACTAGAGACCCCTCGAACCCGATATACGAGAAGCTTACCTTGATCTAAATCGCCGGAGCGTTAGATCGACCACCCAGTGTTCACAGTATGCGTACAATGAGCAAGCCTTCCTCCTTTCTGACCTCACCTAATCTCAAAATTCGCAGAGGTCGAGGAAGGGCGCGAGGTCACGGGTTACGGCCATACGCTTTTCCTTCCTGTTAATTTGCGGGTCTCTCGCTGCAATCCAGCACGCCTCAAGTGCTTTCCGCGCAGTAGTCTCCGTTCCTATTGCCAAGACGGATACTGAAATTGTGAGTTCGTTACCACCATGGCACATGCATTCCCAGTGGTCTTTGGGTGCGAGACTTTCTTAGCCCCTCCAGGTGTTCTTTCATTCGAGTACGAAGGGCGCGCCCTGTTACACCAATATATTCACCACCACAGGCCTGGCAACGAATTTCGTAAATTACTCCTGCTCTCATGCAATCACCCCGTCGATTGGAAGGACACCCAAGGCCCTATACGACATCTGGTGTGCCACACAAGATGTCGTATAGGCGATTGCGGACTAGTTGTCGACAAAGTTTTCCTGGGGGTATTTCCACAACCATGACCTCTTCCTTCAGATCACACCTAGTCACACATGCACGGATTGCTCTGCTCATTTCGTCGGAAATGAACGGTAGACAAAACGTCACCTTATTGACCGGTGCTCGTTCATAAATTCTACGAGGTGGGTAATGCCCCCCACGTTGTGACCCCTTGCAGCGGTAAGGATACCCATTAGAGACCGCAACCCTTCGAGCCTTGTCCAGCGATTCTGTCTTGAAATCCGCATCATAGGAGACTTTACTGGCAACTCTGAACTACTGGGTATCCTGGCATATTGCTGATGGCAGATTGTTTTGTTTTTGTGGAGTGAGACGAGCGGTAAGCAATAAAAATATTCTTACAGCTAGGCTTCCTGTACGCTAGCTGAACCTGGATATTAAGGAATGGTAACCAGTCTCTCAAGGCCTTTCCCGTGTGAATTTAATTTGATCTGCCCGATTGTTAAGGATGTCAAAGCATATGTCCATCTCTTCTGGGTGCCACATATGATTAGGCAGTCGTCAATATAGCGACTATAGAGAACTGGTCTGCGGTCTAGAATAAGTTTCTCAATTTTTGACATATATGCTATTGCCAGCACAGGTGCCAGCTGTTGGCCCATAGCCAAACCACTCATTTGTCTATAATACTCACCCGACCACCTGAAAAACGAGCAATTCAAGCACTCTTTTAGGACGGTCATGATGTATGTGATAGAGAAACCGTACAAATTGAGAGAGCTTTCGTGCTCACTCAGCAATTCAAATATTGCCTCCAAGGCAGCATCATTCGATACGTTCGTGTACAAAGACGTAACATCGAATGATTCAATCACAACATTCTCTTGGAGCTCTGCATTCAATAGTTTCTCGAGGAGCATATTCGTATTTGTCAGGTGGGCAGGTATGTATTGAAGGATTTGTCGGACTATAGTATTGTGAAACGATAAAATTTTATCTGTGGGTCCCCCGACGCTGCTGATAATGGGTCTAACCTTGAACACTGTTGGGTCGTTAGAGCTCAGGTATGCAGCGGTAAGCTTGAGTTTTGATAAGGGTATACAGTACAGGACACGGCGGCAGATCACTCTTCAAGCGATTGATCGTAGAGTTCTATCTCAAAGTTAGATGAAGTTGCATAAATACATATGTGTAAATGTGAAGCCATTGCGAAATTGTGCCATGCAACTATCACAAAGTGTCTAGGGCAAAGTTCTTCATACTCATCGTTCGTATAAAGTCAATACTTCTGCGTCAAGACGAGCCGATGGATCCAAGTCAACTTACATCCTAATTTGCTGAACACAAACACAAAAAGCATGGTTTTGATAATTTTTATACTGTAGTTTGTACTGTCATAGTTTTATTATCCTATCCTGCGCCAGTTGGGTATAAGATTTGAAGTGAATTAATATTCATTTGAAGCGAATGTTGCTCTTCTTATAAGCTCTCTCTTATAATTTCTGGTTCTGGTACAAATTAATTAACAGTTGCTGAACTCTTGCAAAATGAAGTCATTGATCAAAACGTAGTAAACGTAAGTGTAGAAGGTATGTATTTGATGAGAAAAGAAGAAACAGATCTAACAATCATCAAAAACAATCAAAGAAAACATCTCCGAATCAGCTCAGGCACCGCCACTGCATATAATTCAAGACGATGGACACGTTAACTTCAGCGCGATTAGAAGTTATAATAGAGTTTAATTTTCTGCTGATGTCGTACCCATCGAACTACATCCGGTAATCTTTTGCATGATTCTCGCTTTTTTTCCCTTACCCTTCATTCACTGCCTCGTCGACGCTTTCACCTGAATTCAGACCGATGTCGGTCGGGAACACTTTGAAGGCGACATCATCACTACATCCAGACGTCGGCTTCTATGCTAGTAAATTGTGTGTGAACAACATAAATATCGTGCCCATGTTTCTGAAGGATTATGCTCGACACTTGAAGCGTAGCATCAAGTCAAGGTACAGTTTCCCCATCAGAAAAAATAATTATCTGTAGAAAAGTTGCGTCATGACCCAGTACCACAATCTCTAGAATTAAAGAAATTGTCATAGACAGACAAAGTATATGAAGTAGACAAGTCCGATAAAAAGCTGTGAACATTAAGGAATGACTTCCTCATCGGATTCGGAGAAAGCCTACAGAGAGTTACCCGAGTTGTCACATTGTCAACAGATTTTTCTTCAACTCGAAGAAATAAATGATGAACAGAGAAGTTTACTCAATACGAAAAAGTGAGTTTCGGGAAGTTGAGTCTCCATTACCAACTTTAACTACCACAGTTTTGTATTGATGTGAGTTTTTAGTCGCAATGTTTGCTCGTGCGGTATATTTGGGAAATTGAACCGCAGTCCTGATATCAACTCGACATCAAGAAGACGAGCCGTGTACTCCAGAAGCAGATCCTCCTTTGTCTGCAATAGCTATTTTTACTTTTAAACCACAGCATCAGAGCTAGTGACTGAATAAATACTCACTAGGCAATTGATATCGCCATCTAAGTGAGGGAAAATGAACGACAGAGTCATCAAATCGGATGGCTGCATGCAAGACGTCCCGTCGGGAGACCATGGCCCCGCGCAGGTGATCAGAATTCGATAGAGATGTGAAGGAGTGTAACTGAAGGAAATGGATTAAGCATTTGCTCACGATGATTCTTCACGATTGGTATTGAGTATTTAGAGAGGAAATTATTGAAGTTCAGCGCTAATTTATGGGTGCATGCAACTTACAAGTTAACAGGACAATTGTGTGGGTGCTGTATACTTCGTATTGCACTTTCAATTTTGTGCACACCGAGAGAAGCGAACATGCTCGAACCCTTTCCACGCAATGCACATGAGGCAGCTTAGGGTCACATGTAGAGTTCTTATTTTTCTCGCCTACACTTTGACGATCAAAACCTCCCTAACTATGAGCATTGCATGTTTAAGATTGAATTATGAGTATATTGGTTTTGAAGGCTTCGAGGGGTGTTGAGATTCCCGGCCGGCTATCCTTTGCAGTCTATCTCCCTTTTCAGGCATTGCAGAATGAGAGGCTGACGAAAGGTTTGCCACTCGTACCATGATAAATGGGTATACTGCCTCTAAGAAATTGAATGAACGAGTGGAACTTTGACAGCAATCAACCTCTGGGGGAATGTGAACTGCTGGACTGGGAACTACATTGTGCCTCGAAAATGATAGCAGTTAAACGCATGCGCACTCTGAAAAAGAGAGGGCCAACACAAAGAAGTCTTCTTAGCACTACCACTTCAGGTGCGATTCACTTCCCGTCCAGAAAAGTGATCGGAAGAATAAAATTAATCAACATTGCCTCACCTTGGTCTGCCGTCAGCAATGCCATTGTAGTCGAAGTCGAAGGCTGTTCCGGTGATTGAGATCACTTGGGTCATCCGTTCAGCGAGGGATTGCGTGTACTCGTTCAACGGATCAAGCACATCTCAATCTATCATTGTGAAACGAGTTGTGTCAGCCCTCACTTGATATACTCTTACCGGTAATAAATTTGCTCTTCCATGGTATTTCAATAGTTGAAATGTTTGCAAATCCTGAAAAGAAAATTGTGAAGTTTTCAATTACAGAAGTAGCTACAACTGGAAGGGCTGTTCTTCAAATTATCGCTCCATAGAATTTGCTTCGGCTTGATGTTTTGTTAACTGCTGTTATTTCGCCGCAGTACGCGTTCCGAAAATCTTACATGGTTGGTGAGTTATGGACAAAACTTCAGCCTCGAACGGGACTCGGACCCGTGCTTGCGCTATACGGGCACCGTGCTCTATCCCTTACACTACTGAGACCCTGCTTGCTCCCGCCCTCCTAATGGCATATATGCCATAGCTTGGCCGAAGTTTTGTTCATGACTCGCCAACCTTGTGAGTCTAACGCTCCATATATAAAGCGCTAACATTGTGTATGTGTTTTTATGTCGTTTTCTATGTCAGTCAGCAAAGGAGGATTGTGAAATGTTACGTGGGTGCGGTGACGAAGGTGTTATGAAATTGGACATCTACTGATATTTTTTGTATTGATCCTGTAGTTAATACCGATGATCCTGTGACTGTAACGGAAAATCATATCTACATTCTCTCGGTCGCTGTTTGGTAACTGTTCCTTAACGTTGCTTTGCTAAGTTCAAATACCTACAATTAATCTCGAGCAAAATTTTGAATGCTGATGTTACTAATGGCTACGTATTTGAGGGAAAATTGCACCCCTAGGTACTTCACTTCAGTTGCGTGATGCCCGGAAACAACACCTGAGCAGACGTTTGGGTGAAAGGAACGCGAATACTACTTTGCGAAGCATGACAAGTGTTTCTATGTTCTTCTTCAGCAAGGTCGTAGAAAACCGGTCGTGAAGATATGATACACGCCTTAGCGTGAACATAATATAATGAGATCGAAGCACAATGAAGTTCTATTAAGTATGAGTAACACACGAAACTTGTGATACTTTTTTTTACACCCCATCTTATCCCTCCATTAACACCTATCGTTTCGAGTCTCGGTCTGTCTGAGTGCTTCTTCCAACCTTGGTCGCTGTTGTGCAGTCAATTTCCAAACGGGAAACAAGATTTGAGGAATGTGTTGCGTGTTAGCCCTGTTATAAGCCTTTTCCTGCCGCTCGGCCTCTTACATGATAACCGTCCCCGCCTCGCCTCACAAAAATTATGTGTGCTTATTTGTGTGTATTGAGTAAAGTCGACAGTTAGATCATGTTCGCCCTCACTCGACAGTGCTTTTGTTTACCCGTTATGAACTACACCACTTCCTAACACTCCAGTCTTCCTTCTTCCTATACCCTCTATAAAACCTGTAACAGTCAAGTACTAACGATAGTGGCATATGAACTCAACAAACTCACAACTTGTAATCCGGTATTCCCGGTCACTTAACATCTATTGGATCGCGTCATAATCAACACGTTCACATAATATCAGTTAGTGTTGACCACAGTAGTGTAAGTCAGCCACACGATGGAAACCTCACGTTGTTATTACGTTCCTTTCTTTCTATTCCATTACTACTAACTCACTAGATTCAGCGTCGACCTATAATCCATCCAAATAAAAGCTTCAATACAAATATTGAGTATCAAGAGAAAAGTGAGACTATATCAAAGCACTACTAAAATTATCTGGATCTTCTGGATCTGTTGAGGCTGGTGCTGCTATGTCATAGATTTGGAGATCAACTATTACTTCCGTAAAGTTAATTGAAGTTTTTTTCACTCTCTCGCGGTGAAGAATGCAAGTATTGACCATACCATCAGGGTCATTAGATGATAAACTTATCTGGCATACCATTCATTTGCTTGTCTTTCTCACATAGAGCTGTGAGCGGCCATCTAGTCACTAAGGTCCACGAACCCTTTCATCATGTTTTTGTCGGCTATGACAACATTCCCAACCAGGCTGGTAACTCGAAACATATGAATATGAATACAGCAACACATATGACATCATCATTCAAATATTAGGTTGATGCATAAATATTGCGGATTTTTTCGCGGCTTTTTTTCTCTCGATAGAATTTAAATATTAAGCTCGGGCTTTTTTCAGAAATGATCCGCTTGACTTAATCTATAAAAATGTACTGGGGAAACCATCCGCATGTTCGCGAAATTAGGCACTACTACTTCGAGAAAGGTTGGAAGGTAGCAGAAACATTCCGCGATCGCAGTAACTTTTCGGCGATGGAACGACCAGCCAAAGCCAACCAAGAAATGGGATCTGCTTCTAAATCTGCCATATTCACCAGCAGAAACTTCTATCGATTATCTCGTTAACCGTTCGCTGAAAAAATGGCTAGGGAATGGAAGTTACGTCGATTTGGATGACTTGATGGCCGATGTCAAGGTGTGGATCACCCGTAAGGTTCGAAACTTCTTCGCTTTTGGGATTCGACTAGTTAATCAATGGGAAGTAGTGCTTGACGTAGATGGTGAATAAGTTCCGGAGTAATTATTTGAACATGTTTTTGTTCAGTATTTTTATCGTTTCATTAAATGAAATTTGTTGAAAAAATCCGCAATAATTATGCATCAACCTAATAATTTTTCGATCTCTCCACATCAAGTCAACACACCCTTCGGTTATCGCCTTAGTTCTGTTCTTATTGCCCAGAGCGCTGAATAGCGTTGTCTATGGCTGTTCACTATACGAAGTTTCATGCACCTCGATGGTCTGAAATATCGCAGGAACCGAAAAAGGAAAGTTTGTTCTAATCCCAGAAGAATACAACTTCTGCTTTTGTTTGTAGGGGTTTTATCGTTTTGCACGCATAAACGCTTAATCTTCATATAAACAAGAGAAAAAGGTTGGGATCTGTCCATGGGTCTTCTAATGGTAACCGACGATTGGCCAGCGCGCTCTTCGTTAACGTGGTATTTGCTGATTTCGCTTTAAAATGGAACAACTTACACATTGTTTCAAATTTCAAGCTGAAGCAAAGATCAATTTTATAATCAATAACACATGTTTACCATTGAACGGCAGAGGAGTGAGTTAGTAGTTACTGTAATTACGAAAACTCAAATAGAGGCCTGTGAAAGGAGATCTTGGCAGAACATTTGTGTATGATTTTTTGGATGATCTGGCGAGATTTTTAAGACTACTTTGGGACCTCGTTTCAAGACAACAACGAAGTTCTTCACTGAAATTGTAGTCACCTTTGTTGAGTATTGAGTATTTTGAAGCAGGGTTTGAGTGTTTCTTCATTTAGTGGCCGCTCTCCTTCCGTAAGACATTAAAAGGATACGCGTCGAACCTTGTTTGCTATGTATTTCAGTTAAGACATAGGAAGGAATGAGAAAAGAGAAGGCATTTTCGAAGCTACAAAGGCAGAGACAGGAAAAGTGCTTAGTGAAATTACCAGGTATAAATGATATAGATGAATGCATATGAAGGGAGCAACTCACATGATATTTTTTAAATTCAACGTACCTGAGTGTTCATCCGCAGAGAGGCTTTTCGATGTTAAACCAGTCGAATACATATGTTTAGAACAAATGCTGCCATACTTTGAATTTACGAAGTGACAGGAACTGGATGAGCCAGTGGCTCCTCTTTTCAGGGTCTCATATACAGCTACAGGAGCATCTGTATAAAGGTAAGTTACAAAACTAGTGTGTTGGAAAATTTTAATACGACTTACTCTTCCCTCCACCAACTATCAACATTTTTTCGCAATAATTTTGTACACAATAAGCAGTCTTCGACGATATTTGAAGAAGTTCTTGCTTCGGAAACGGGCATGCCAGTTTGAAGGAAATCCAAGCCTACAAAGATTTCATTCTCATGGGTCTATCAAGAGAACGGATACTTACTAGCTCTTCAGTTGAGCACGCATGACAGCTCGAAGCGATAGGTGGCCCAACGTTAGCGCACTCCCTAAATTGACCAAAATTATGACAACCTATTGATTACGAATAACTAAGACCTGTAAGAGCAGCCAGCATTCGAGACTTATGCTAGCTTATTTAAATAATAATGGAAGCATATTTGAAACCAGTGGCTAGTTGGTAATCAGCCAGACGCAACTGTACTATGAGAATAAGCTTAGGTTTCATGCCATCGTTAAACTAAGCATAACTGAATAAGTGTTAGACCGAGGAATTTCTTATGACATTCGGAAAAAACGAAGTCCACCGCGAAATTTCTCACTCGTCTCCATGAGAATCCCCAAATTCACCAATGTTCACCCATTACTGCATGTGCGGTCATATTCGAAGAGTATTAAGCATCCCATTTTCTTTCAAGGACTGAGTTGGCATTGCTGCGCTGCATCTAAGCTGAGGTTACCACCAAAGATGAGCACCGTATTAGCTAGCCAAGTCAGAGAATTGGATTTTGCAGTAAAATTACTAAAATTTTGGGAACCGGGTTCCACTGCGTGCATGCAGTCGGTTCCACAGCACCGCTGTACTGGGAAAGATTGGAAACAAGTTCCGACATTAGTCGTACTATAAAACAGCAAAAATTCTGTAGCATATGCGTGTGAACTTTCAAATGGTGTTTGGTCCATCCACTTTTTTGTGCAGCTTACAGTATAGGAAAGTGAAACTCCGGGAGTCGAGGTGGTGGATGGGCAAGAACTCCATCAAGCAGTCCTACTGTTCCATTGTTCGGCACATTCTGTGGCAGGCCAAGCAAGTCTAAAATATGTTTTTACTCGGGAACGACTCGAATATTCCTTTCCCCTGCCCGCAGTTTAGCAAAAAAGATTCTCTGTTTCCAAAACCATCTAATGCAAAGCAAAAGTTCTAACTTGCCTAAAAATAAGTTGAGGTATTCGATGTTCTGGAAGGCAGGCACGACCACTCCTCTTTTTATAGAGGGACCCATGGCGAAGAAAACTGTTTGCATGCTAGGATTGATGAAATCATAACCGTGATCTCCAGATAAATGGAAATCCTTCGATGGATCCCTGAAGCAGAATAGAGAAATCAAGCAAGCTCGTTCACCTACTTCAATTTGCTCACGGGTAGAAGCTCGTGCCGGGTTCTCCTTGCACGATAACGTCACCGACTCTCGATGTCTTTTGGTAGTGCTTCCTTGTCGGCATACTGTCTCTGCTGTACACCTTCCATCGGTCCCCTTTTTCACATGTGAATGGCCTCATCAACTCATCGACAGTAGCGGCTAAAAGAAAGCAGTGGCACGTACAACTCCACATTGAATCAAAGATGAATTTGCTTTTCTTCCCGCTCTCAATTTTAGATCCCGATGTGCTCAGCTTTCTGAATGATTTTTTTAACTGTAAGAACGATCATTAAGTCTCTCTTATTGATATTCTCTACCCATTTACACAACTATGAGAGAAAGGGAGTAGTTACAAAGATTCAAGCGAAATCAGAAGCAACAGGTTCAAATAAAATTTTCAATTTGAAAAACACAAAAGAGGGCTAAAAACGCATATTATGATAAAATGTTCAGCACAGGTCGATTCCAGCCGACATTTTTGCGGAACATGACGCCCGATGAACCAAACAAGTAGACACTGTAAGGCTCGAGAGAATTTGGTCTATTTGCACGTCGTCCGGTTAAGAAACCGCTGATTTCTGCCAAGAATCGCAGAGCACGGCTAACGATCTCAAGAACTGGACTGTTCACCAACGGCGCGTCTAAGCGTCTGGAGTGACGAGTCGAAGTTTCCGCTGTTAGGAACGGAAGGGATCAAGAAGTGTGACGTCCTGTCGGTGCCTGAAACATCCAAGACTGAAGGCCGTGAAGAGTGGTTAGGTTATGGTGATCATGAGCGGCAGCTTCTAAGGCAGAAGAGTTAGACCCTTTAGCAAGTCTAGTTTAAGATGAACTCCCAGATGTCCTCAACGNCGCGTCTAAGCGTCTGGAGTGACGAGTCGAAGTTTCCGCTGTTAGGAACGGAAGGGATCAAGAAGTGTGACGTCCTGTCGGTGCCTGAAACATCCAAGGCTGAAGGCCGTGAAGAGTGGTTAGGTTATGGAGATCATGAGCGGCAGCTTCTAAGGCAGAAGAGTTAGTCCCTTTAGCAAGTCTAGTTTAAGATGAACTCCCAGATGTCCTCAACGTCATTAAGGAGCATGTCTGGCCGCCTCTTCGCAATAATGATCGTAGGGATGCAATTGTCTACTCAACGACAGCGACACAATGATCCTATGCGAAATCCGAAGCTGCACACCAAGTGACTCAGAGGCAACAGCGTGACCACCGAGTGTCTGAGTGTGATGTGGGATAAACTCAAATGTCAAGTTGTAGATTTCAGGATTGAAAATAAGCATGAAAAATTCCTCGAACTGAAGACCGCAAGGAGAACATTCTCAGGAGAAGACAGACAAGATCATGGACTTCTCAAGACGCCATTGAAAAGCAGTCAGTGGTGCCAAAGGCTGCGCGACAAAGTATCGATGTAATAGTTGTTAAAATTGCTGCTATACAAGTTTCTGCGTTACAAAATTAAGAATTTAGGCAGATCAAAGAGTGAACAGCTATGATGGTGTTTGACCAAGGAGTGGAATCTTTCGAAATGTTTCACAACTCACTAGAAGTTGAAAAATTGCTCTATCATCGCACAGGTGATAGCCACTCACAGTAGAAATACCAAAAAAAAAGTTTGCGTTTTGAGGAAGTTACGTTTGAAACAGTGAAATGCATACTTCATTGCCTACCGTATCTATGAAATCTTATGGCTCTGATGCGAACAAAAATTAAAAAGAAGTTGGTGGACATCAACGATAACAATCTTCAAGTGAACGTTAACAAATTTATGCTTGAAGGGTACTAAGCATACCAGAATTAAGTGGAAACCCGTTCACACATGAACTCCAGCTTCGGGAATGCAACTGAACGTAACCGTAGGATGTTTATAACACAAGTTCGGTCCAAGATGCCAGAATAGGAAGAGTAAAATTGATGAGAGTGAGTAGTTGCAACAGTGAAAAAAAATGCATATTCCTCATTGTTGGCGGAGTCACAGCTGAAGAAGGTGGGCTAGAAACAAAACGCTGCACTCTTCTTCCAAAATGGAGGGAAAATCCTTGAGAAGTGTACTGAAGAAAGCACTCAACAGGGTGGAAAGGTTTCGGAATCAGAGGAGAGTAGCAGAAGGCAGTAGTCACCATGGTCGCTGCCACTCCGCTCCCATTACAACTGCCATGCCTGTTAGGATTCAGACACAGAAAGTTTAAAATAGGACGTAGCATAGCAATAAGAATTAGCAAAAACATGACGTTGACATGTCTATTGCGCCGTTATTTCGAGAAAGTCAGCGCTGATGGATGAAGGATACTGATATCTAGCGATTCCTAATGAAAACCGACGAAGTCTTCTAGAAAGTATGCGTCACGGGCAATACAATTTCCTTGAGTTGGTACAGCGCTGGGACTGGCAAATTGTAAAGACGACATGATCAGGGCGCCAGTGAGGTACGACAGGAAGGAAAAAATGAATTGTCATGATCCAATCGAAGCTAATAAAATGCGCGATTGACAAAATGTGATGAGCTATCAACGGTCTCACCGACACCAACCCATCATGATTATTTAACACTTCTAAGCGCTGGTTGTAGCGCTTCTTGCTGATTCCGATATAAATAGCATAGAACCCCTTCTGCCATTTCACTAGGAATTGATGTGGATGGATTTAGGATGTGCCAACCATTACTCTGTCAGCGACCTCTTTACAGTAGGATACCTTGCGGAAACTTTGCCACTCACTCGATTTGTACTTGTGTATTCTTCCAATCACTCCAGACGCCGTAATAACACTAGAATCGGGGAGGAGCTCAGAGAAATACTGGGTATTATTCGTTTTCTGCATTCCTAAAAACAAATATTTTATGATGACTGATTTTTACGAGCGCCATTTTCATCTAAGCGATTGACCATGATCAGAAACGATGACAAGGTTTATGCATGGCAAAATGCCTGCAGAGTCAAGTCGCCCGATCAGATACCGCAGATTGTCGTCCAGCTGAGCAAGCTGTGCCTTGATCTAAAAGAGTAACAGCGATAAGATATGATCATCAAAGAAAATGCCATCGAAACTCACATCTTGCTCGTCCACTTGGTAGTGTCCCGCACTATCGGGCTGGTCGAGATAGGCAGTAATGAGGCCAGGACGACTTTCTTTTGGTTGCAGTAACCAATTTAGAATCTAGAGTGCTTCCAATCGTTCTCATAGCTCGATTAATTGCTCTTGAGCGTATTAAATTGTGTCCGCTTTCTTTCCCGAGATTCTTTGACACATGGAAAACATTTCCTGAGGTATGAATTGACTACAGTGATCTATGTGCTCCGCTTTTATCAGTACTAGTTTGGTAGAGTCCGCTATCTTACTTGGAATACGAGCCGATAAAATAGATTGATTGCCTATGATTTGTGAAGGTCTAGTACACAGAGCCGCAGAGGCTCAATGCTGTAACTTATCCTCTGTTCCTGTTTCTCTCAATGCTGATTAAAGCTACCACTTCATTAGATGTTCACTATTGAATTGACAAACCTGAACTCAAGACGGGTAAGCGTCCCAAAATGGAATAATCAGAATGGTACTGATGAAACCTACCTCTTGGTTTTCTAAGTACCCACTGCAAATGTAATTTTGAGAACATCAGGTAACATTAGGTATTTTGATATCTTTTAAAATCACAACGATTTTTCCCGATTTGCTAGCTTTTCTTAACTGATTCATGAATTGCATTCATCTCTATAAACATCCCACTTATCGGAAACACCCCTTATAGACACAGTTCACGACAAAAAATGGTTTCTGAGATATCCTAGTGGGACGAATCTCTAGCCCTCAAGGATAATACATGGTTCTTTGCAGGGTCCAAAAAGGTTCCAGATAGAGGAAACAAGAGCGCAAAATTGTCTTCGTTAATTAACAAACCCAGATGTAGGAATTTCAACGGTCCTTGTAGGAAAGATTCCATCTTGAAATTAGTATGTTAGGGGTTTGCAATTTTATCTAGCAGCTTCCGAACGCTTTCATCTTTATAGAACCGCGAGCCCTTCGAATTTTTGATTAAAGGAGCCTGGGCTGGGGCACTCCCACGCTCCAGGCCAATTAAACAATCCTTCGCCCTCGCCTCCGTCCAAAATCCAACGCCTGCAATCCGGTAAGGGAGTAATAATCATAAATAGAGTGACGAAAAAGCTAATTCGACATCTGCGGGTTTCTGAAAGACGGAAGAAACGCTTTTTGAAACGTCAGTGTTCGGAATGGAAACTGGCGCATAACGTATCGTAAAGATTATCTGGTCATTCACCCCCGGGCAGATTGTCCCCATTCCTCAAATGCACAGTACTCGGTTTAATCTTTTTTGAGCTAACTAACCATGTCGAATCGGTTCCGGAACGGTAAATCCTTATTGTATGGCAGTGAAATATCTGGCCGTGATCCTGCAAAAGATGAAGAATGGTTGGATAGAGAGGAAGTGTAGAGAAAGGAGCACCTGAGACGTTGAAGGCGCAACCTGGCCAGAAAAGACATGCCGTCTTACCACCATGCCGCTTGTATATGTTCCAAATCTGCAGCTGGCTCACGTTAAAAATGGCACCTGCGAAATGCCGCTAACTAAGAAAGCTAACCTGGAAAACGAGGTTCTCTTACCGGGTCGCCTTTATAGAATCCTTCTCGATCTACTCTTTTCATGCTTTCCATCTGATCTGAGATGAGCGGATCGTAAATGTTGTTGTCCACTGAAAAATCTACTCTTCAGTAGATGTTTTTGTTTGTTCAAAAAAGAATGAAGTTGAAGCTGGATAGGCTTTTTCAATTAGAATCTAAAGCAATTCGAAAACACACCCTCAATCGCTGCTTCCATGTATCATAAGGAAGACGCGTAAAGTTTCTCAATGCTACCCAGAATCGATGCTTAAAAACGTTTATAGGCGATGCCCTATTCAAAAAGCAGGGTTCAGGAAGATTCACTTGGTGGGTACATATAACTTTGATCGTAAGTGTTGTAAAATGGGTTTCTAGCTGCCACAATAGGTGAAATAGGGTGATTTTGACTCAAACGTCATCTAAGAATAGAAGTGACTATGTAGGGGCCAGAACAGGAAGGTTGCTGGGTCGCAGTGGCCGTTCAAAATGAGGTGTATACCCAGGCATGTTTTTGGACGTTAGTGTCAAATTCACTTTCCAAATCTGCGAAACGATTCTCGGAACGAACTTACGAGAACGTTTTTTTTGTGATAGATTTTGCCGAGCAAATATAGAGGCCGAGTTGCTAAGCCAGATGTGAAGCGGCGGCACAACAGGTGAAGCGATGGACTCGTGGGCATGGCGTGTGGGTTTGTATCTGGTGTGCGTGAACTTGTTTCGCATTCTAATAAAATGTATGCTGAAGGCTTGTGGATCAGTTTTACGTCTCGTTGACTAATTGTAGCGCACCCGAGCCGTACGAAGCATTGAAAACTGTCTTCCATAAAGCGCGCTGTATTGCCCTGTTCGGATCTCAAGAGCTTCCAATGAAGTATAGTCGTTATGCCCACTAACGTTCGATAATATTTGCTTGCTCAAAATGGGTTTCATTTATACGTAGTTATCAGCTTGTTCCATTTGGCACTCATGTACTGTCGCAATAGCCGAGTTTCATCCAGCAAAAACAATTTCTCCACTTGTTCTGATTATTTCGCTACATTACGCGATCTGAAAGCCTCGAATTGCCATACTCGTGAAGATTTGATTACTTCTGAGTGGTACACGATTGTTGGACCGTTGTTAAGCCCTTTGAGTCTGACCAGATCTGCTTTATTCTGTTGTCAGAACAGTATCAGAGTGCTCCACTCTCATAATTTGGCATCCTCGTAATTTCTTGAGACTTTACAAAGAACAATGAAGTATCGATTGAAAATGGAAAATGCTTATCCAAGTGTTATGATTTCAACCGTGAGCATTGCCTCTGTAGCCCAGGTAGAATCGCCACCGTCTTTTATCGATCGATGACCGAAGAAATTTGCCCTTTCCCATTTATGGGGAGCGAATTGCGCTTAATTGTTGCAGAATATCATTAGCGAAATTTAACAGAAATCGTGGGAGATTGTTAGTTCTCAGTTTGGCCCATCCCAACACCTTGACAATGCTTCCCCTTATTTAACCTCCATGGAGAAGTGATGATCGCGGTAGCCCTTTTTCACGCATTACTTTCACTGTGGGAAAACAGTGTTGCTTCTACGCTCTGAAATTTGATGTCATGTGTGGTCATGGACCTGATTATTACATCTTCTTGTTTTACGACTCACATCATCGGTTCAATGGTGTATGGGCAGTATGCTTTAGAAATGCTCCGAATGTGATGCACACTTTCATTCAGAATTCATTCCCTGGTATGATGAATCATTTCACTCCTTTTTTACATAAAGCAGTATGTCGTGACTTTCGTACGACCTCTTCGCGCACTATCTTCCACTGCGGCCATCGCGCTACATCACACGTGCAAAGTCTCTCCAACGCCTATCAACTATCAAACATAATTTTTTCGTTTGTATTGGCTACCACACAATAGGTTCGCTTATTTTAATTCACTACTACAATACACTGCGTACACTGCACATGTACGCACCTGACCAACCTCCCAATTCCTCACCATTCCTAACTATTTTTATTACCATAAGTCATTTATACTTTTACTACCTGTTAAGTCATTGAAGTAATTCCGTACTAACACTTCGCGCATTTTCTCTTACTAACATAAATTTTTGTTAATTATCATGGATCGGTTAATCCTACGCGCAGGAATGGTCGTAATAAAGTAATCTACTTTGCCTTCTAAGGTAAGCTTCAAAGAGGTCTGACTAGCCTCATGTCGAGTTCATCTAAGCTGGAGACGGAAGCCAATGCGTAAGGAGAAAGACAATTCACAGTAAATGAAACAGTCAAAGATTTGAAGGATGAGGAGTCATATATCCGCGAGTTGTATGATTATGTGACGAAGTTTGAACATGATGATTTTTTCGACGAAAGTCCCATCGCAATTTTGGTTTGAGCCACGTGATATTATTTTGCTACCCCGGTGGGAACTCTTTTCGTCAGAGTGAGAAAAATCTCCTCCTCACGCCAAAACGGCCCAAGGAGCTCGGAATTCTGCTCCTCACGAAACCATTAGACCCCTTCCCCTCTAGGTCGTCTTCATCATCAACGAAATGGTCAACCACCATGACGTCACGCGCACTGCCGATATGGATACTACCTCCACGAATCGATCACCCTCAGGAGCCCACATGTGATCCTCATGTTGATTTCGCTTACTGTGTTTTATGTTTTGTTAGCTAACAATTGTTGTGATCTAACTTTTTTGACTCCCTAGCCGTAATAACGCATGGTACTTCGCATCCATGTGAGCTGGGGAAAACACATGGCGACTTAGGCCCAGTCCGGTAGGCGTCGATTAACTAGTCTGTATATTTCCGTAGGTGAGCAATGCCGTTGACCCCCACAAGCGGCTTCGTCGTCTCGCCGCCCCAAGTGTCGTGACTTTCGTACCACCTCTTTGCGCACTGTCTTCCACTGCGGCCATCGCATTACATCACACGCGCAAAGTCTCTCCAACGCCTTTTGGACGGTCGTCGGAGTGCCGCACTGGGGCCCACCGCGCAACTACACCACAGCCCTTTGCCTGTGTGCCGACGTAAGCGATTGGATGGTTTAAAAAGGATATATCGTCAGTCAGTCTCGACTTATACCGCGCATAATTCGGCTGGAGCTCTGCATGGTTTCTTATCCCATCTTCGACATTCCCTCGCTAATCCTAAGTTTTTCGTCCGCAGTCCCGACGTCAGTTTCCCTGCTAACTTCTCTACGGAATTGGACGGTCACAGGATATGAAGGGCCGGCAAGCAGAAGAGGATTATTCCACACGATCACAGGTGAGTCTTAAAATTTTGATGGTGACGGCATCCCTGTTATCCCTCTGCGCAGCTGTCCATTCCTCGGACAGCCCCTGGTGCGCAGCCCGTAGAAGGTGAACCCCGTCGTCGTATGAGTGAGTGGAGTGGGGAACTCCTGCTCCGCTGCGAGTGGCGACCTGACGTGCCGAACGCCACCCGGCCAGCTCCACTGCGCATGAGCAGAAGGGTTGACGCGACCCCTAGTGAGGTGAGGTACCATCCCATAGGAATTTTAGTTGAGCTCACCTTTTGCTTTGTTATTAGGCATTAAGCCCCTTATTCATTTTATGTTTTGTTGTGTAGCATGGGAAGTCCATCTCTTTAATATTTATTTCTAACATGAAGGCCAAACATTCTGACTCTTTAATTCATTACGCGCATAGTATATCTAACAAGTTTAACATTAACGATAACACAATTGCTAACAATAATCTTTCTTAACCTTAATCTCCAAGTGCAGTATTTCGGGGAGGTCGTATTCAAGCGCAGGGTCACAGTGGTCGTAATAATTGGATCGCAGGGACGCANGAAACACCCAGGGGCACCGCACAAGGAAGAGGACCGCCAACACCGTGGCAAGGCGAGGTTAACAAGCGCAGTACCCTTGTGCTCTTCTCGGAAGTCACGGCGGCGTTCACCCCACGACCTCTTTCCATCGTCGTGCCCCGTGGAGTGACCGCCCGTCGCGACACAGTAAGCAGTCTAGGGTTTCGCGATGCCGTATTTGGTGTCTATTCAGGATTTCTCTTTGAGTCGGGAAAGTTCAGAAGAAGGCTTTTTCCAGCAATTCATTCATCTGTTCTTTATGGCTAGAGAGGGCCGCTGTTAGTCAATGGGAAATGCAAAACTGTTTTGAAGCTTTTGGAAAAACATTCCATAAAAGTGCAAAACAAGTTCACGCATACTCGGGGATGCAAACCTTCATGCGACGTCTCGAGCCCATTGCCTTGACTGTTGCGCCAAGGCTTCAAATTTACATAGCTTCGCGACTGGACCACGATATATGCTTGATAAAACCCTATATCACATGAAAGAAATGTTCCTGTAACTTCTTTGCTACTACAGCTTCGCAGATTTGGAATGCGAAAAAGTAGCGTTCAAAACAAATATTTGGAAATACATATTTCTCATTTTGTACGGCCACTGCGTATGGGCCAGTATCCCCTTATTAAAAAGTACACCCGCTTCATCAGATTGAAAAGCGAATCTATTCCAAAGGGAAAAGGCTATAGCTTCGAGCGAAATTTCTCACAGCACTTCACAGGCACCATCTATCACAAGAACAGACAATCCCGTATTTTCTGGCAGTTGTGAATGATCAAGCTATGTACAAGCTGTAGTTCTAAATATTTATGTATGTACGCTACAGCTTTCAAGAAGCCCTAGTAATGGGAGAGTGGTAACCCACATGAAGAAAATTGAACGTATAACAGTATTCTCTCCTCAGATGAGGTGACAGACAGCCGTATAAGATACAGCTCCAGATTCCTTTATAGACCAGAGTTTCAGTCAAATAGCAAAGCACTGGTAGCTTTAGGATGTGTCAAAAAGAATCGATTGGGTAAGTACATACTATCACTATCTAAGGATATCTTTCCCGTGCCGAAAGCCCTGATAAAATTGTATGAATTGGATAGGAACCCATTGATATTCGCAAGTTAGCTTAACACAGCTGAATCCTTTCAATCAACGTGTGCATTTCAAATTTGCTTTGTGGAGCTCTCAAGCCAGAACTATTTGTTATTACAACATGAACTTACCGATCCCGTGAGATTCAGGATATAGTCCTGTGACCATTGTGTAGTGACTTGGAAATGTCCGTGAAGGAAACGGCGGAAATACTCTCTAGAAAAAAGGATTACATCAGCCAACATTTACTGAAACTCGACAACCTATTGTAGGCTGTTTATTATAATGTAAGGTCTACCACAGCTGTTCACAGTGTTATTAGGCTCCGAGTGTCTAGGTTTTCATCTGGTATTTGTCATGCTCGAACAGGGAATTTACCAGGTCAAATGCTATAAAGCCCTGTTTTAACTGTTTTCACTGAATTGTCATCGTTGTATCCAGCTATACATTCCTGTTTGACAAATCTTCTCTTCTCCTGAAATGCTTCAGCTACAACTGCATAGAGCTTCAATATAATGCTGAATAGGTAACCGCTATTTTCTTCGTTGCTTACGATGCGAGTTCTGAATTAATGAAGAGAACTTGGCTCAAGTCCAAAATAATGGCGGATAGGTATATTAGCATAGAACTTGATGCTCTGCATCCACAATCCTTCCAGTGCTTTTTATCTCTTTCATTTTGGTAAGCGGTCAGATAGCTCTTAGAGCTCGCATAGAAATCGACCCATTTATCAGTGAGAGACCCACCAGATTTTTCCTTCCTTTGATTTTTTATGAATGAATCAATTAATGGATCCCATTCAAGACACAATGAACTTCGAAGTTATGTAGAGTAACGGTAAACGATGATCTTGAGAGAAGAGCAGCAGTTTTGGAGGAAACCGCCGAGGCTGGAAAGAGCATTCACAAAAACGGAGCTTCGCCATTTCTAAGATCAATATGACTTCCCTTGCCTGCCACCTTAGTTAAGACGGATATGTCGTCCTTTCAGTTGTCCCTTACTAAATTCGACTTGCTATCAAGACGTAGAATCATACGGCTCCTGGTCTCCATAAGAATCAGCCAGAACATCCAAAGAGTCTTCCACCGAATGCCTTAGGTACCCTGGCTCGGCTCTTCACGCGGCAAAGCGCCCACTCGGGCAAGGCTAGCAAGGCTGTGATGCTGTATAAGAAGGGAAATGTGTTGCTGCATAGGAAGGGGAATTGCATGCCGTCTGATACTAATAATCTTTTGACACGAGTTTTCCTTACAGAATTGGCAGCGTGCTAGGGGAAGGATAGCCATAAGCAGGCAGTGTTGTAGAAAGTCCAGAACACATTACCTCCACAATACCAGAATAAAAGGAGTACCGTGGGCTCCATATTACCTGTCACAATACTCATTGAAATATCGTAAGTGCACAAAATTCCGTCAAGTCTTACGTTTATCGATTCAAGGGCACAGTTCACAGTTCAATGTGCCTTTGAAGAAAGCCTCTGATTATGTCGAGACGAAAGCGGTAATCGTTCCCTGAGCAAGAGGGGTGCTCCTCCTCAGTATATAAAGATTATTTACAATAACCTCACGAACCTAACCAGGATCTCACCATTCTATAAAGAAGTCCTTATCAACGTGAAGATAAGGGTTCGGCAGGGCCAAGCCGTCCCACCTAAAATTTTCAATGCCGCTCTCGAGATCATCATGAGTATATGGAATGGGATGATTTGGGAGTGAAGGTCGACGATCGCTACTTACTCCACCTACGATTTGCAGACGACGTGCAGATAACATCGATCATCATACAGGCGGATCAAATACTGGCCGAATTCGACAACGCTTGCGAAAAGATCGGCTTGCGACTGAACCTAACGAGGACGATGTTCATGAGAAACGAATTGGCCCACGGTACTCCTTTTATGCTGAACTGAGCAACAACCTCTAAACGCTTTAGCTATGTATCCAGGCCGAGAAGTCAATATGAAGAACGGCGCACAGGAGCTGAGCAGAGGGAAAAGCGCGGCGTGGGGAGATTTAGGAGCATCAGGGGAGAGTGAAGAAGACGAATAACATAAGGCGCCGAGTTCACCTTTTCGATACTGTGGTCCTTACTGCTTTGACATACGCCTTAGAGACTTGGACTCTAAGAAGCAGAATGAGCGTGCAGTCTGGGTCATTCAGCGTGCTGTGGAAGAGAAGATGTTCGGAATTTCCCTATACACGCAAGTGCAGAAGGGAATCCGAAGTTCCGAGCTCCTTCATCGAGCAAAGATCAGGGATTCCGTTGATTACGTCAAAAGATCGAAAATCAGGTGGGCTGGACACGTTATGCGGTATCGTTGTGGCCGTTGGACCGGTGTGGTTCCTGACTGGATCCGTGGGACGTCAACCGGACCCAGGACGATCGCCAGCACGATGGTCAGACTTCTTCACGAAAGCTTTGTACGAAGGGAATACTTTGTCCCGTGTCCCTCGAGCGAGGACGACCCTTTGGACTACTCTGGCGTTGAACAGGGACGAATGGAGACGTTACTGGCGCTCGCTCGAGGAAATCAATGATCAGAACAAGTGATAAAGGTAATTTTTGATGTCTTCATGATCTCTACCCGGGTCATGTTTGTAAGGGATGAAACACATTATACTCTATTTACGGCAGCCTTCGCTCGCCGCGAAGATTGCCGTAAACCGTCGAGCCTCAAGAGTTTCAATGCAGTGCAGTTGCTATAATTGCTATTATTCTAGAATACTTGCTTGAGACGAGTTTCCTCTGTATATTAACCTGTTCCACCCGATGCTCGTGTGTTATTGCTGAAGCAATGCTTTTTTAACAAATACAATCAAGCGACTTCCCAGGCGAAGTGCGCATTTTGTGGGCTGTCGCAAAGCCTCTGATTCAGTGACTGTTCCTACTCTTTTTTGTTGACAGGAACGAAAACTTCTAGAGAGCTTAACTCTCATAGTTTGCCGTGCTTTTTACGACGACGTGCGTAACTATTTGAAGGTCGTAGAGGTCGAAAATAGTGATAATATCCAGCCATCCTATGATAGCAGAAATGGATGGTCCTCGTCAGTGATTGTACAAAGAATAACGGATAATTCTAGAGGAAAAAGTTTGCCCATTTTTTCTAACACGCCCGTGAGGATGGTTTCTGGAGTCTATTGGAAGTGCCATACTTTTACCTCTCAATGGCCTTTTACCCCTTTTACCTCATACATATCCTTTCCATCCATAGTGCAGAAACATTCCGAGGTTTCGTAATCCTGTCTTTGATGTGTTGTTTGAAGGGCAGCCATCTTCGAGTCAAGGAAAGTCAGGACTGAGCCCCAGTCAGTAATGACTTCTCATGTTCCTAATGATTATGAAAAACTTACACACACACAACTGCTACCGTCATCTACTGCTATCGCCTATAATATATCGTCGTCTCTCTGAAACGACTCCCTGAATCCGCGCCTCTAAATTGTGCGGGGTCAAGCGGGCCCGAGATAAGTGGGTCCGCACTACTTCCTATAACAGCGTCACGGGTAAGACGGAAGGTAACTGCTCATAAAGCATTTATTACTATTATTCTATGCCTTACTAGCGGGAACGTCCGCTCTTACTATGTTATTGTGTTACATTTACTTCGTAACATCGGAGCATTTATAAATATCCACTGAACCACCCGCACAACTGCTGCCACACATGCCACTGCTTCACCTCTTGCGCTGTCACTACACATCTGCTGTAGCGACTCGCCCTCTATACATGCTCGATAAAATCGAACATTACATAAAAGAAATGTTCCCATTACTTCGTTCCCAGAAACGTTTCGCCAAATTCGAACGAGGGACATCAGCGTCCGAAAGCACTTATGTGGATATACATCTCATCCATGCGACCCAGTATCCTTCCCTTGGAAGATCCCAGACACATACCTAGACTGGGAAAACGACCACCAAATGACGGAATTCAACCTAATTTCAGGGCCGGTTGAATGAGAGGTAGGTCAGACGGGTGCCACTATTAATTAACTACTCGCAGGAACATCTCGCAATTGCGTACCAACAGCACATAGAAGAGGCTGCCCACCATCCGTGTCCCATATACGGGACAAGGATACAGAGTGAGTGGTAGAGGAAACACAAGTTGTTGGCTGGCATTTGCAGAAGGGTACGTGATTAGATGTATAACACCGAGGCGGCAGGTGAATACTTCCCAGGGTCGTACGCATGCACGCGGCAAATCTTTGATAGTGGCCTCGGTAATCAAGCTCCAGTGACCGTGTTCACCAACAAACATCACTACAATCATGTAAATTGGAAACATATATCGCCAGCCATTGCATTCGTCATTGCACTTGTGTGACGAGGGTGTGGTGATTGGGACACGTGCTCCGAGCACTAATTCACGTACCCTACTTGGAATAGTGATTAATTAATTATTCAAAAGAAAAAAAAACTTGAAGAGATGTGCTTTGGCTCCCTAGAACTCTCCTCACCTCGGCCGTAGCACCACATTTAGCAACGTAGGAGAGGGAGTCCAGACTGTAGCGATCCAGGTACTCTCTAGCGAATCCATCCATTGACAAAATGACCAGAGGTGGAGAAGAAAATCTGAAACGTCAAGGGCATCGGAAGACATGAAAATACACTTGAAATTTCATTTAAAAAAACAGCTAAGTTAATAGAAGTGTTATGAAGGAGACGAATTATGTCTGTTTTACATCACGGGCGAAAATCCTCACGATCGAGGGATAACAACCAAATTGATACCTTTTGAGCCTTAATTCGTCTACACATCTTCGTGAACCGCTTATCAAACACTTCTAATTGGTAAGCGGCAGAGAATTTGTGATTTCCAACCACACTGATTATTTTTCAATTATTTTTAGGTAAAGCAACAGTAAAAGTGAGCAAAACAAGGGCAGTCAGTGGACCAATCAGCACATAGGTAAGCAGCACTAGGCTCTAGTGCGAAATGTTGAGTGGTCAAGCTTGTACTTACAAGAAGCCGCTGCATTCCGCTGCAAAGATAAGTATTGATAACTGTTAAAAAACTTTTTTTCAGGCCGTAACAAGGTTCCCTCTTTGCGAAGTTACTATGGAATTGCGCTTACATGCTGTCATATCAGATATTAATCACTGTATTTACCTGAAATTCATCACTTGCATTGCTCATTTCAATGAAAGGGAAAACAAACGCAACCAACAGAAGGAGCATATGCCTGATGTCTGCAATTACGAAAACGCTGAGACACCTGATGGTTGCTAAGTTTCATTCTGACGTGATTCATTGCATAATGCAAATGTTTGGGGGATTCCGAAACAAATGGGTTCAAAAGGTGGCTCAAAACTGTTCTCAAAACTGTTGCGACGCACTTTGAAAGGGGACTCGCCTATTTGAGCACTATTAGAGTCTTAGGTATCCTTTGAAGATATTTCACAGACTGATCAAAGTAACCCACTCTTCCCTAGAACATTGCTTAGGACATTCTTTTCTTGAGAACAGTGTCTTCTCGCGACCAGTGCCATCGATGCTTGCAGGGTCGATTTTACGAATAATCTCCGCTTGCATAAGTGCGTCTCCAGTCAAAGGCGTCCACGTTAGTCCTGGAGGTTTGATGAGATGGTCCGATCTGATGGGTATTTGAAGATCCTGCAAAAACCATTACTGTAGTAGACAATCCTCTCCTTTCGCACAATCGAAAGGTAATGTTTGTTTTAGTTAGCAATTTCCATTCAACTCCTCGGCAAGGAACTGTTACAGTTTCGTTATCCCCCAAAAGAAACTAGGTGCTGCAACCTTTCAAATTCACCCACTTCACAGAAATCCGTTTAAGTGGTACTAGTTTATGGTGAAAAAATTTATTGTTGTTTCAACATTCTCTACAAACTATTAATCTCCATATCTCAAACTTCGTGGTTTCGGTACCCCACTTGGAGCCCTTCGTTATATGGCACTGTCCCTAGAACTTTCATTCTCTATAAATAGAGTCAGACAGAAAAGTAACACGTTGAGTGCATAGTTGACGCTGTTAAGGTTCACATAACTATTTTTAAAAGGATGTGTTCGTTGGATTAAGTTATCTTCGAAACTGTTTCGCTATCTGAAAAATTTCATTTCAGGGCTGGCTAGTTCGATTGACTGAGCCTGTACAGTACACTTCATTCATATCAATTGGGAACAAATGAACAAACCACTGACGTTCAAGGTTTTCTTGATAGTCCGAGGTAGCTGACTTTGAGCTTCATCGATTTGCTGATCCATCTGTACAAGTTTTACTGCCATCACAACTCCGAGGACCACACAGAGAAGACTCATCACGAATACCATCATGAGAAGCACAAGTAAGTGGGAGAAGCGGCGATCGGACAGTCCAGCGGGTTTTTGATAGCCTGTAAGCAGCAAGTGGGATTTGAAAGAAAAATGAGAAAAGAGGCACCTGCCTAAATGAAATCGGAATGAGTCGAGCTCTGAGGTTGCAGCTTATGAAGATCTCTTATGGTTTTCATTTAGCTCCTTACTAGTGTCTCGAAATCACTATTTCCCATTTAGGGTTAGCTAAATATGTTCATTCTGCATGAGTATTGACTGACGGAAACCAGGCCAATCAAAAGGAGTAGCACAACAGCAGCTGAAACACTGGATGCTACTAAGACACTAACCCTGCTCTCATGAATAATGGGTTTTTCTTCACGTAACGGTTTCTAATTAACCCGCATGGTCACGGGTCCGAATCCCTAACCGGTATCCATCTAGGCCAACCAAGCCTTCCCTTGGTTAATATGTGCCAGACTGAACTGGGAGTATAAAAGCACTGACTTGAATATCAGTTGGCCGTACAGGCCACGTTCAATACGCCACTACGATTCTGAATGGAGGTCGAATGCGTGGGCGCATCCCTCAGACTGGATTGATTGACGCCCCAACACTTTATCCTTTTATCCTGAACCTTCTTCAAACTACAAATGTCAGAGCCAGGTGAGCTGACCCCTTGCTCGACGTAATTCCAGACTCTTTATGCTAGCACGATCTGCAATGACATAGTCTTTTGAGACACATGAGAATATTGGATTCAAAGATATACTGTGCTCAATATGACTGATGTGAACCACTTCTGTTTCAAATAAACCCAAAAATCAAATACGTTTCTATTACATATTATGAATGGAACAAATACCATTGAAATGCGTGGAGTAGAAATTATAATAATATTGGGGATAAAAAAATAAATCCTTCTCGTAACATTAAAGCTAAAATTAAGAAAAGTTAGTGCTATTCACTTTAATGAATTCTGACGCTGAAATTGAAAACATGAAAAAGTATTTGATTATGGTGGAACGCGCTATGGAAAGGACTATGCTCGCAATTCTTCTATACCCGCATTGCAGAAGAGAAGCCGGAGCTCTGAGCTCCGTCACCGTCAAAGATGCCCTCGCATTCCCCAAGATCAAGTGGGCGGGACACGTTATGCGATACTGTGATGATCGTTGGGCCAGAGCGTTTACCGAACGGATTCCTCGGGACGTCAAAGGGACGGTAGGACGGCCTTCAACGCGATGGTTAGATTTTTCACGAAAAGTTTGAAGGGAACGAATGGTATGCCTTGCGTCCTGCAAAGACGGTCCACTAAACCACCATAGCTAGAAAGGGAAGGATGGAGAAATTCATAGCGCCCTCCCGAGGAATTCGATGACCAACCAGATTACAGGTGATACAAGTGATTTGATTTGGGAAGCAGACAGACATATGCATGTGCGATGCATTCAACGCTTTGAAAATACTGAAGAGGCAGACAATCAAACGGCAGAATTCCAATCCACTCGGCTGACAGGCTTCGCAAATTGTATTATGCTGCCTTTTTCACTATCAGGAAATTCGCACAATGCTAGTTCTGCAATCAGTCGATTGGTTCAGAGCGAGTGGTACGCTCGTTCTGAGCGATGGAAATTCAAGAACCACGTAAAGATTGGATCTTCTGCTATGCACATGCAAACATCATACTAACAAATATAAAAGGCGATAGCATGGACTGATTTGGCTGTTTACCAACACCGTCGCTTCCTATAACAAGAGGGTGGGAGGCTTACGGTTGATGCTTAAACACGTGCGGCAAAATATCTGGAAACCTAAGGGCAAAGGATGGTTTACTTAGCATTGGTCTTTCAAAACAGTTGTGGTTTACTTTAGCATTGTTCAGTATGGATATGTACGTGCCGCACACCACCTGGAGAATACGGAGCAAAGCTCAGATTACCTTTGCATTGTTCAAAATGCATGCATATGTATGGCAGACTACATCGGTTTGAAAAGGAGTACCAGGGCATAGTTTATTTAACCATTGTTCAGCATGTTGAAAATCTTCAATATTTCTTTGAGATGAATGCTGTCATGTGCTCCAAAGGAACATGTCATAGCAAATCCAGTTTGAAGTGGCACCCGGGCGACCGCTCATTCGACTCCAATACCATTCAACTGAAGAAGAATATAATATCGCGCTGGTAGAAAAATTGATTATACCGCGGATAGATTATGTATATGTCAGACTGTTTCCCTAAAGAATACTGCTATGAGAAGAAGTTGAACTCTGATAAAGGTGTTCACTGAGGCCTCATTTTCAGCTAACTTTTACTCGAATGCTACCGAAATAGATATTGAAATTATCGAAAATTCAGTACCTCTATGAACTAGCTGGTATTTATAGCTTCCAAACCCAAAAACTGGCCTGGCGAGTTTGCGATGCCTTCACGAATTAAGAGCCACCTTTGGTCTTGACGACTCATTTATTGATGTGAGTTGAAACTTTGCCATGTAACCCATGGCCTATCCACGTGCAGCACCTTTATCGCAAAAAAAAAGTAGACCCAGAAGGCAATTCACTGCAAAGCAGAGGGCCAAACGGAAATCGAACATGTGCACGTCGAACATGGCAGGTTGTTAAGGTAATCGAGCAGAAAAGTTTCATGCATAAGTGCTGACGAGAGACTTGTGT
Organism: Haemonchus placei; assembly: GCA_900617895.1. Lineage (NCBI taxonomy): Eukaryota > Metazoa > Nematoda > Chromadorea > Rhabditida > Trichostrongylidae > Haemonchus > Haemonchus placei. The sequence continues at coordinate 29,646 of UZAF01017552.1, forward strand.
TCCAGGAGACCTAGCTGTCTACAAGGTTTGAATTGGGTGTCTTGTAGGAGAAGCTTCACAGTTGGCAAGGGCCACCTCAGTGTTCCCTGAACTAAGAAATCCTCAGTAAGGATAGCTTTAAAGCCTATTTCCGGTCTTACACCAATTCGGTAAGGGCCACATCGAGCAATCAAAAAGATAAAGATAAGGAACAATTGGCACCAAAAAATGGCCGTTGGGATCAGGTGGTTCACAGGGTCCCTGAGTACTGTGGCTACCGAAGGAAGAATCGTAGATGGAATGAAATGCAGTATTATCGTTCCCATTTTGGAGCAAGAAAGTCTCGTCATGTAGTGCTCCACGGAGTGTGAGATCCGATTGACTGTGCATACCACAGTGTGGGATCAAACTGACTGTGGATACCACAAAATTCTTTGTAGCTGAACAGGTCGTGGAGAAACACCGTGGAGGGAAGATTCCACCATTAGGTCTTAACCAATCCCGAAAAGGCGTTCGACCACAAGAAAGTGTTCTACGAAGGTTCTAGAAGACGAGAAAACCCACAATTTTTCTTCTCCAAGCAACAGCATTAACAAATGAACGATAAGTTCAAGACATTACTACACCGCACGGCCTAACAAAAGAATAGACGTCACGGTTGGGGTTTACCATGGGTCTGGATGGATAGCTAAATCGCATCATTTAAGTTGGACTGTTTCCATTGATCCTTGCTATTTTACTCGACTGGTCCCGATGACAAACGGAGACGGCACAACGCGATGCAAATAGTCCCTGTTCAGCTGAAGAAGTGAGAGCAGCGTAGTGATGGTATGAACATGTGCTCTGAAGGGCACAGGATCACCCTATTGGAAAATCAATAGAGTCCGAAGCTCAATGGGAGACCACGAAGAGCCTCAAAAAGAAGGCCGAATAAGAGAGATTTAGCGATTCCGTTCCGAACGTTACTGCTTCAGTCCGAGACTTTCCACAGTGCCTGCCTTCATATTCTGACCAATGATCTTTTAACCTAGGCGATGTAGTGACCCTTTGTACAGAACAGATTCAGTTTTCGCACAAGTTTTGGTCTCTCAGCAGAGAAATCAAAACTGGATCGCTGGTTGTAAACAGATTGCTTGTTTTTGAGGAAGGTTGAAGATATTTCATGTAAGGAAGTAAAGAAGCATTATGTAGACATCAGCATAGAAATGTGGCAATGGATGACAAAAGGGCTGGGTTCATTTTATATGACATCAACCAGAGGAAGTAGAGTGAGAATAGAATTCACCACTGGGTATCGTTCACCCACATGGTAAGCTGAACAAATTCAAAATCGTTATGGTCTCCCGATATGGCATTAAAATTCTCGATAATAGTTGGGGCGGGGAGAAGGGCGTAACCTGAATGCCAAGAAAATGAAACGTATGTATATATGTGAAGGTTGGTGAAAGACGAAATGATAGTCTAAATTTTCGCTCCAAAGAAGAATAACCCCTACAACTGCTCGCCCATTTGCGCTCTCACCAGCACTAATATGTAGACAGGTGCCAGTACGCAAAGTGATCCATGCCGAGTGATCGCGGAGTCTGGCTCCTTTATCGAAAATTGAAATTGAAGAACTGTGCGATTTCCCTCCCTCTACTTTTTTTCTTAGGAGTAATTCCTGATTACAATCTGCTGTAGGTCAGCCATATGTAAATAACCACAGAGCATTAGCCGGAGAGGACAAAGTAGCGACATGGACGCTCGAAGGAATGCTACTAATGTGGTGCTCTAAAAAAAATTCCAGAGAAGCAAAGCTGTCTGAAGTTGACTACGAACAGTATCGAAGCAAATCGATAAGCGGCGTCACGATAAGATTGATGGGTAGTCAAGAATATCTGTGCGCAGTTCAGACCAGTTCAATGGAACGTATTCATACACTAAACGCTGGCAAAAAAAAATGAGATATTTGAAAAAACTTAATCTCTAAACGCATTCTAGACCAAAACAGCTTCGCATCTCGTCCCGATGCGAGTGGATATTGTCCTCTTCTTTTGATCAAAAGCAGCTTTGGATTAAGACATGTACTTGATAATCACTTGCTTTTGAGGGTCAATCCATTCCCTGGTCTATACCGTGCTGTATATCACCCTGAAAGAACGATTGCTCTTGAGCTCCATGCACCAATGCGTCGATCAGTTTCGCGTTTTCAAGGGGTCGCAAAGCTGTTGCAGTGTACCTACCGCGTAACATTTCCATCTAAAACCGATTCTTGAATTCTATGTGAAAGCCTAAAACAACGAGTTCAAATACAGCCTCTTTTTTCCATGCATGCATTAAATGCGATTAAGCATTTATAAAGGCTCAAAGATTGTACCGTGTGTATCCTTGGACCAGCTTCACTGGAATTGGGCATAGAGGCTGCAACGATTGCAAGGGAACCCATGTAGGAAGTTCAAACAGCTTTTCATGAGTCGTAGCGACAATGAAAGGCAGTTCTGTACAATTCTGGCTTGATCTAGTCAGCTCTTTGCACAACTGCAACAACTAAAACCTCGTCCGAATACCTCTTCCATGTTCTTTCCGTTTAGTTATCTCGTCCAACCTCTACTTGTCCTACTTTTGAACAGCCATGTTTTCCTCGAAATCGAATCGTCGAATTCTCTCGCTTTCTTCCTTACCGATAGACTATTCCCAACCTACACTTTTCCCGAATAAAAATGGTGCCTCAAAGTTACTGTGAACTGTGCCTTCGAACCAGAACAGCCAGAGTGTATTTGGAACGGTTCTTCAGTCCGTGCTTGTGCTAAGCACCCACGTCGTGTGAAACTGGCAAGACTAGGTTGCTGAGGGGAGATGTAGATGGTAACGACGACTACTATTGCCAGTCTGCTTGCTGTCTGTAATCTATGAGGTTCTACACCAGTAGTCCTGAATAGGTTGGCAGAATGCTAGATGAAGGGCCAGGCCAGATGCCAGGCGAGCAGGCAGGAACCCGCAAAGAGTTTATTACGATCGATCATAAGCACACTATTACAAGACTCAGTGAAGCATCGCGAGAGTAGAGGATGTCGTAATGTCTTACGTTCATCGATGAGGAAAGCCTTCTATATCGTCGAGACAGAAGGGGTAGTTATGTTCCGAGTGACCCGGGGTACATTATATTCACTATACATGGTGCCCCAAAATTATGAGCGCCAATTCATGACAATGTGTTTGAAGTTCCTAAGCTACAAATCGCGATGGAATATAGGCGCACGTTTGTTAACATTATGTGCTACAACGTGCTACAGTCACATTTGAAATATCACCCATGAGCGCGGAAAGAGATCCAAAGATTGTTCTCGATCTCCTCGCGTGATGCACGCAGGTATCCTCCTTAATTTCTTCCCAGCCGTTCTTGAGTCTTGCTTCCTAGCACTCCAAACCGGGATTGTGAACCCCACTGTTCCTCTCCCAATCAGAGAACATACGGGGAAGTCAAGTGATTTAAGTTCTGGAAAACAGGGTGATCATTCTTCTTCACAAATGAAGTCGGGTATTAGCGTCGGCACCATTCCCATCTACCGTACATTTAGAAGAAATATGAGCTGTCTCAAGATGCAAAGTCACATCAGTGCTCCATTAGGCCCATCAGTAAGCCATCTGATGGTGAGTACAGGTCTTTGTCAATTTCAACGCCGGCACCAATGAAATCATGAGGGTCTCACCTTTGCCAGTGACTTCCATAATAAACATTATTTCGTTGTTCTTATAGTAACTTTTTCTTGGAAGGTTCTACGGCCGATGTTCATAGCGGGAACGCGATCGCTTTATTTGTTGAGCAATGGCTTTGTTTTGGAAATTTTTTAGCCATAAAAAATGATGAAGGCTTGCGTATTTTCATTCAAGTGCGTTAACAACCTTCTGCATTTTTAGATGCTACGTTACCTATCGAAATCCAAAATGAAGCGAAGCCTCGATACGATTAGAACAACAATGGAGCCTTTGCTTGATCGCTTGCTCTACCGACAACTCCGATAAGTCCTGCTGTATTGCCGTCTTTCTGACGATTCACCCAGTATCAAGTAGACTAGGTAACAGACCATTTTAATACTTTCGCCTATTTTCAGAAGCTTCGACCTTTCGACCCCTTCCTGGTTTGTCTTTGATCGAATCTCCTTCTCTGTATCGTCCATAAGCCTACGGCATTACAGAAACCACAAGAAACTTCATAATGCCCTTCCGCTTCTCGAATGCCAGGTATTGCAAATGCATAGAGTGAGTCTCCGCCATATAAAAGGTACTGGGAGTTTCACTACAGTAATCATGCATATCGCAAGAAAACCTACATGTGCAACTAATTAATAGCGACTGAAGTGAATTTGACAAGTTTTTCTACCTCAAAGTTTGTGAATTTACTAGCCCATAACTTTTGGACACCGCCCTTGAGGATGCCTTTGGTTCTATGATGACTTTGCGACCGGAATATCGCCATTCCCTGAGCAGGTCATTGTCAGTGTGAACAAAGGGGCACCTCCTCCAAACTTCTCAGTGCCGCTCTCGGGAAGATCATGCGTCATTTGTTATGTGGATTACATAGGAATGAAGGTTGACGAATGCTAATTACATCATGTCCGCCTTGCAGGTGACATCGCGCTTATAACTCTGACCATCGAGCTAGCGGAACTAATGCTAAGCCGAATAGGACAGCGCTTGTGAAGAGATCTGCTTAATTCTGACTTCAACGAAGACGATAATTACCAAAAGGGATTTATACCTGATGCTCCACTTACGCCAAACGGAACGAATACCTCCGAATGCTCCAGCTATGTATCTCAGTACGACCTAGCTGCGGAGCTGATCAGAAGGGAGGGCGTGGAGATCACTAAAGATTTCGAGGGAGTAGTAATGAAGACAAATACATCCGGCACTTACCTTTTCGACACTGCTGTCCTTCATGTTTTGACGTAAGCATCGGGCACTTTGACCCTTCGAAAGCAGGATGAACATGCAGTCAGTGTCATTCAACGCGCTGTGGAACGCAGGAGTTCAGAAGGAAATACAGAGTTCCAAGCTCCGTTAACGAACGAAGGTCAGGGATGCTAAGGAAACGAAGATAAGGTGAGTCAGACACCGAAATAATGTGTCCTCCTTCAACATCGGAGACAGCTTTGAATTACGCCATGTATGACTGGAGATGGATATAATTTGGCGACTTCACATATTTGGCAGACCAATGATTACTACAGCAAGAGACCTAATTCGATATTTTTTACTGAACTGTCGACATCAACACATTGAAGGAGACCCCGAACAAAAAGTATCGTTGTTATCACCTAAGTTGCGGTACTTTTTCTAAAGTCACTCGTGTGCAATAATAAAAAAACGAAGTGTTCTAACGTAGGGAATTCTTAGCAGACAAAATAAGAAGTATGGTAAAGAGCCTCTAGGGAGAAAAAAGAAAAGAACTGTGTCAAAATAAACAAATTGGTGTAATCTCTTCTACCATACAATATGGGTGTGTCGAAACGAGGAGGCGAGAAAATTGAGGTGATGGAGGGTGAGAGAACGTGATCTTACGTTGTATAGATGGAAGCACAATTAAGCATAACTGTAAGCGCATGAGCGAGTCTACTCTACAGGCAAGAAAAGCCCACTAGTGGATCGTTCTCGGGAAAAGATTAAGTATAAAACTTGCGGATGACCACTTAACCCAAGCATTCGACGTGATGATATAGCAGTGTCAGTTGAATGTTTATTTCTTCTACACAGTGATTTGCAGGGCCAGCCAATGAACAAGTTACAACATTTCAGTGCGATCGCTTCTATCATACAAGACGGGCTTAGTAGTACTTATAAGTCTACACCATCATGAAGGGGAGCCAGGCTACTTATTGAACTCCGGTGTCTTATCCCAGAGTCCTGCATGAAGTAGGGTCGTCCCTGAATCCAAAGTGCCTGTCACCTGTAGGTAACGTTGCACACCATTCACAGACATGATTGTGAGGCTGCATTGGTCTAACCGAATCCATCAGCTCTTTTGAAGTAGTGTCTCTATCGGAAACCGCCATGCCTGTTGGAATGCTATCTAGAAGTAGTAGGATCTGAATGCGTACATTAGTGCCTAACAGTAAGACCGGTCTATGTTTGATCTAGCTTCCGTTCTTCTACACAAACACTTGACGTCGGACAATGAGTAAAAGTATGAGAGAGTATAGGTGAGCTTATCAAAAAAGTGCAAGTTTTGCTGAGCTGAGACCTACTTTCGCTCTTCCTGTGTTCGATGATTTCCGTGACAAAACAAAGGATAAAGTGAAGGATGAAGACATGCGACGTTATTTATCTAATTTTGAGGCCCACTTTCGACTTCCATCTTGAATCGCAGTGCCGTTTTGAATGTGTACCTAGACCATATGACTGAGTTATGATGACCAGTCGATGTACAAGACAGTGCTTTCATCCTCTCAGAGAAGTCCAGTTCGAACCAGTAGAATTTCCATACCCCAAGGTATGGAAGAATTACTAGGCTGGGCGAGTATCAATACGGGATTTTCTCCCAAAATGTGAATAAGTAGGTCGAGCGAATTCAGATATAATCATTCATTGACTTCTTCCTGAATGAATTCTCTCGACACCCTCTGCAGACTTTCATCCACGCAATGCTCGTGAGTGTTAAAATGAAAAAGGCAGAACGAATTCTTTTTCGAACAGCTCATAAATACAAAAGCCTAGAGCGATTGTTTTTGATCTGAAAACTGCGTCAAAACCGTCTACAAAAACATTCATATACGCACAGTTGAACAATTTACAAACAGCCCCACCTGCCTTGGCAGGCTCCATCGATGGTATTGCGCCGTTGTTTTTTGTTGTGGTTTCTTCCGTAACCATAGGCGTCTAAAGCAGCTACTTCTAATGGGAACATCAGATTACATAACCATGTCACGGTAATGGTTCCTGCATACTAATTGGTATAAATATAACATATATATATATGTATATATATATAATCAGGTATATATAATCAGGTCCTTTGGATGAAACTGCTCGCAAAAAGATGGTGGGCATTTTGCAAGTTTTTAAATGTTCAGAAAACGAACAGTCAATAGAGAGTACCGAACTGTATGCAAGGGAAGTGGGGCGAGAAATGGGGCGCTGCTTAGGAGATTTAGACCCTTTCGAATGAAAAATTGAATAAATATACCCCCAGTTTTCAGAGAAAATTACATATGTCATCGGAACAAGGCTAACCAAAATACATGGAAGACAGAAGGCAGCAGTTGGCAGCCTTAAAAATAGGGAATGGAAGAAATTAGCATAACGTAGCGACTGCCTCGGTCGTTTAGTGAAAGCGATTTATTATGCCAGAATGTGGTATAACACTTTCCGGCGCTTATGACATGGCAAATGTAATCACGGATGGCCAAACAAGAAGTGTACGTGTGCCAGAATAAGAACGAAGCGATCTATGAAATGCCCACAGAAAGAGAATATAACTACAGTAGGCGTACTATGAAGAATAGGAAGTTCAGAAAAGTCATGGTCTGCCACGACAGCAACTCTCAAACTAATTATGCCGCTGTCATGCCATCAAAACTGGTCCGGAAAATTTAGTCCATTCTAAATCAAGCAAGGCTCAATGTGACGTTTGTTTTTCGGTCTGGAACTTCGCAACAGGTGTGACGTCTGCTCCGCCCCAACACTTTGGAATGATCAACGGCTTATCCATCATAAAAAGTACCGCTGAGCATCTGAACAATGCACAGATGTATGCTCTTATGAACGAGCTCTAAGAAGACCTTTTCATTTCCCTCATACTTCAAAGATGTCATCTCCAAGCTTGCTGTATTAACTACTTGTCATGTAGCTGGTTGAAGTGCATAAAAGTTGAACTTCATGAATGATGCCTTTTGAGAAACTTCTCGCTTGAAGAGCTCCTGCTGAAGTGTCTTTTCCCTGCAAAGTTTCCTGGCAGACATCCAGTACCGAGGAACAAACTACATGCAAGCTTGATCACACAACCGGTTAGGTTATTTCCTGCTAATTGAGATTTCTGCATTCATTTTTCATTATTATTATTATTTATTTATTTCATAGGTCCGCCCTTCTGAACCAAAGTAGGCTGGAGAGAGGATCTGGATGAGCAGACATGAAATCGCAAAAGCTCTCTGTGTGTTTGAATGAAAGCAAATCGAGACCTATTCCACTGAATTACCAAAAGCATCGGGTGGCAAGCTTATCGGCACACCCTAAAGCGTGTCTCCTTGTGAGATTGTGGTTTGACTACTTCTGGTGCCACAAAAAAACGTAAGACTTCATGAAAACCATCTTTTGACCAAAATCGATTGTTTGGCTCGATCATTCCAACAGTTTTGTGATTTCCAAGCCGTACTTGCTCTCGGGTATCGAATATGCACATTTATGTACGGTGTAGCTCTTGAGCGGTTCTTCACGACGTCTTTTAACCTCAATTTTGACCTTCTTCCTTCTGTTGGAGCAACTGAAACAATAGCAGCGACTATGGCCGGCCCATACAGTCCATGAGGAGTTTTCACGGTTTCTGATTCTTTGAGAGTTTTTCTATCTCACAGACTACTCAAACAAACAATAATCGGATGAGAATGAATGAATATTTACAGTGCGGGCATTAAACCCGTGAGCTACCAATCCTGTATATTTGCTCCGATTACCAATCGATGGTAAATGCAGGGTCGGCATGTCATGCATAAATTCCTCCTTTTAGCACCAGGGACAATTTCAGACTGCTATACTTGCTATGCATGCCACTTGGAGCACTGTGTTCCTCCTCAGTTTGAGAGGAACTGGACCAGTTAACTGATAGTCACGTCATGCGCTCTGCGTGCAATTAACCACTCATCCTAGCAATATAAAAAAGGCGCCTTGGCTATTTCTTTTCTTCTAGAAATATGCTCTCGGCCTATTTAGGAGACGAGTCAATCAAGGGGGCATGGTGATCGGGCCAGCTGGTGGCCCTATCATCCTATGTAATGCGGAAAACTCGAAAAGTTTTCTTCCAACTACTTTCTGCCAATTCAGTAAAAAGCAGGTCAGGTTACGCGCTCGACGTGCACTGACTCGCTCAGTTAGAGAGGGAGCCTACGAGGTGTAGATACATAATGGAACGAATGTCATGAACTGTCAGACATGGCTCAATGTTAATACGAGCTATCTCGAGCTACCTCCGAAAAAGAAAAAGGCAAAGAGAACCAGGGACGATGTGAGACCTTTTGCAGTGCAGTAAGAAATTATAATAGCTGAACGGAGATGAAGCTCACCTGCTCATTGGGAATCTGATCGAATGAAGCATCCCTCATGTTCTGTACATCAAGCCTATGCAAAAGCTCCTGAAATGCTTTCGGTGTTTTCTATAAGTCTTCTAGGGAACTTCTCATAAACAGCTACTTGTTCAACAATGAGAATTGAATCGGCTGTAGTTGTAAGAGCTGAATTTCTGCGGCATGTACTCCAACAGTAAAAGAAAAAAATCGATTTGATGTTTGGCTTTTGGTAATTAGTGACATAATAGAAAATAAACAATGACAGTCAGACCAATCTCTCAAATTTCAAATATCAACATCAACTTTTATTAAACAAATAATTTCATCTCTCTTATTTATGGAGCAGTAACTTGGAGTGCCGGTTTGTCAGTTTGGGGGTTTGTCGGCTTGTCGTTTTTCACCTAGCTGCAGGAGGGAAGGAGCACCGAGGTGGATGAGTCAAATGGATCTTCAACTCATATTTCATCCCGGTTTTGAGGTCGGCTACCCATCCTCCTTCGCACAGAAGAGTCCTCGTTGTTGAATAAAAGCAAAGGTTCCTCTTTCCTTCTCTCCCGGTCAAGGCGAAGCATTTGGTAGTTATATATGTTGTGGAAGCCATTGCTAGAAGTTTCTGAGATTTTCTCCCCAAAAAGTCAGGTCGTGGCCAATGCCAGATTACCTTTCGTGCAAATCCCCCAACTGGGAGAATGTCTGGAGTTCTGCTTCTAATTGAGCTGTAACTGGTACTTTGTCCATAGGGCAACCATAGTATAACGTTAAAGACCACAAAAATAAATCACCCGAACCAAAGAGACTGTCACGAAAGATCTGAACGATCATGACGATGCACTTCCATTCTTGCTCCTTTCAAACAGTGGCCGTGTTCACTGTGATGAGGTTGCTGGCCACTGGTTCGATTCACATGACTTCACGAGTTGACTGTGGAGACCTATGACTGCCCCATTAGATACACTTTATTTCTCCAATTTTTGACGGACTACCACGTCTGCAACGTTTTCGTTGCTTTTTGTGGAAAGTTGGAGCCAAACAGTTCCCTTCTGTAAAGAATCAGACTTTACCTGATTCATAGGTCGTGTAACAGTGCGCGCACCACTCGAAAAGTTGCAAATTGCAAGTGTGGCAACGGAGAATAAAAGAATCCACTTAACATCTACACATTTCACACCCTGGATTTGCTTTATTTTGCGCATTCACCCTTCCGTCTCTTGCCTGGTTGCCGAAATTACGAGCAAACGAGGGAACAGTCCTGCGAAAAGTATACGAAGTGATATCGGAGCTGTTAGAGTTATTGATACGCCAACCAAGACACAAAAAATCACGCTTTCTTTTTTAATTCTGCAAAAATATAGCTTTATAAGTGTCGAAATAACCTTAGAGTTGAACGACAAAGAAATAATCAGAACTGGGTATCGTTCGGAGTGCAGTACTTGTTGGGATTCCGAAAACGAAGATCTGAAATGGAAACTTGCTCCACAAGCCTCTACGATGCAATTGGATACAAAGGGGGTTGGGCGGTTGGATCGTCGAGGTCGACCCTTTTCGGCTTAAGCCACTGAACATATGTGTGAAGCCGAGGTTAGTAGGATTCTTTTCGGAGCCTTCGAGCAAAAAGGCTGTAAGAGGTATTTCCTTCAATTTCTAATTCGAGCACTGAAGCTATTTACCACAGCAGAATATCCACTATTTCAAATCATACAGGGGGACATGCTCTTGCTACTCCCACACCATCTATATAATTCCTAGGCTCACACACATCTGCGACAACTAATCAGCTTTACTCGTCATCATTCAATTTCAAAAAGGCTATAGCGGCCCAAGAAAAAAGGCTGATGTGCAGTGACGCCGACAGGTCGAGCTACCCTTCTCTTGGAGCAGTCATCATCATTGGTTTTCACGAGGCTTTTCGATTTTGAGTTCAAGATGACATATTAATGGTCTAACAATTATTCAAGAAACTCCTGAAGGCTCTCTCCTACTGAAAATTATAGATGTCGACCTTTATTTTCATGGCATTCTGAGGAGTCGGCATCGGGATCATTGATTACAATTTTCAGTAGAAGAGATCCCTCACAAGAAGTTCCGTGGATAATTGTTGGATCATTGATATGCCATCTTGAATTCAAAATCGAAAGACCGAAGACCTCTGCCGAGTTAAAAACCATGCTTAGCGAATATTGCAAAAATGGTGTAGGTGCCAGCGTCAAGCCCAAGATGGCAGGCCGGCTGATGAAGAAGTTCTGTCTCAACAATCAGGAACAAAGTTTCTGAAAGATTCAGAATAAAAGCCGGGACGTTCACCCGGAAGTGGCGCATAGGACCCCCTCCGCGTAGTTGTTTACAGTTTGCGAGAGGTACTGACGAGTGAACGACCTCGGCCACAAAAGTTGTTCGAATTGAAACCCTGAACGTTGGAATGCATTACTAGAAAGTACCGAGAGATTGTTAATCTGATGAAGCGTAGAAACACCCAAATTCTATGTCTTCAGGAGACACGCTGACAAGGAACGAATTCGGAAAAATCGGAGAAGTTGACAAGCTCTACAATAACGGAGAAGGCAGCAAATGAGATTGTGAGCTCTTAGCAGTAGCCGACCCCAACAAAGAGTCTGTCTCGTCGTCATAGGGTCAGTAGTCGAACCATGGACATGAGGATAGAGACGAAATAGAAGTACCAGACAATGTTATCAGTGTAAGCTGGCTGCCGCGAGCATGATGAGGACCAGTTCTATCAGAGCCCCGACGAGACTATTACATCAGCTCCGGACTGGTGACGCGCAGAGGAACCTAGAAAGGATTAGGTTAAGAAAATGGAGTCAGGACCGAAGAAGAGAAAAGTTCCTCGACTGGCCCACGGTCTAGCAATCTGCCGCACATTCTTGCAAAAAGGGAGATTCAGAAGGTAACCCATAGCAGGTGGGAAGCAGACAGAAATACACCATGTGCTCGTAAGAAAATGGCCTCTCAAAACTGTCAAAGACGTCAGGGTTCTAGATGGTGGAGAATTGGCCACTTAGGCCAGCAACAGCATAGGTCTCTCTTGACGGAGGTAACCATGGAGCTCCCAAAGAAAGCAAGCATAACAATGGCGCGAAGTATCCAGTGGTGAAAGCTGCACGATACAGAAGAAGAAGTCGATATAAAGCGAATTATGCTGGGAATCGGTCTTACGTACCCTCAAGTCCGGTCCAGCAAACAGGAACGACGCAGCGGAAGTCATATTGAAGTGTGAAGCACTGGTAAGACGCGGGATGGGCTCATAGGAGACAAGGTAGCGTGGTTCTGGAACCTTGAAGCCCAGCCAGTTGCGAGGCTGAAGAAAGCCGGCCACAAACGCTGGTAAAAGACACGAACTCCAGAAGACGTAGCTGCCTACAGAAGTTATAAAGACTTGCCGAGGCTACTTGATGGTCGGGATGGAGAGAAGTAATTCTTTAGCCGGTCAGAGGACGGCACCATCAAGCACATCCGGGTGATGAAGTCTTTCAAAAGTAGCGGAGGTGCAATCCTAAAGAAGCCTGGAAAGGTCAGGTATAGATAGAAAGTATGCTTCAACAGGCTCCTGAATGGAGAATTTTACCGTGAGGATGGCTTTTAGGTAGAGGTCGTAGCTGGGCCCATCCCTATCTGGACAGAGGAAGGAATCCATCTGGCAATCGAGAAGATGAAGGTTGGAAAAGCAATTGACCAGGGTAGGGTACCCGGCGTGACAATGAAAGGGTAAGTACCAAGTTATATATGGTCATCTCATTCAAAAGTTCGCAAGCTTTTATTCGAATAAAATGAACAGCAAACGAGATAAAAAGCTAATATTCTAGTGTTCTGTCAGGTAGGCTCCATCATTGTCGACGACCCTCTCCCAGCGTTCAGGTAGCATCTGGACGCCAAGTAGCTTCCTTTCTTCAACAAGTGCAGATAAAATGCTGCTGATGTCCATTTCGGCGATCGATCAGTTGTCAAAGCGTTTGCCACTGAGACGTATCTTCATTTGACCGAAGCAGTTAAAGTCGCACGGCTGGAGGTCGGGAGAATACGGCGGTTGAATCCATGTTTCAATAATCTTTTCCTCAAAAAACTGCTGCACAATTCGAGATGCGTGGGGCTTGGCATTGTCATGAGCAATAATTGCCTTCTTGAAGTTGTGTGCTGCCATCCAATTATCGATATTATCATCGAGAAACTGGCGATACACCTCAGCAGCGACGGTCGTTTTTTCAGGACAGAGTCGCCAGAACGCCACGCCCCAGAAATCCATTGCCATGATGAGCATCCGCTTGGAACCACGTAACTCTTCATGAACCAATTCGGGCGGTTCTTCATCGGCGTCCATCCAAACCCGACGCTTGTGACTTTTGGGCTCAGTGTACAAACCCACCCATGTTTCATCTATAGCCAACGTTCGTTTCAAGAGTCGCGGGTGACGTCGGTGGCGGAGAAGATTGTTTCTGCAGGCATCAATTCGGCTTTGGACCTGTGCTTCTGTGAGTAAATGAGGTACCCATACACACATCTTCTTGACCATCATCAATTCTTTGGACAGAACTCGGCCAACTGTAGCAGCAGGAATGCCGGTCTCGCGGGCAAGTTCGGCAATGGTCCAGTCTCTGCGCTCAGCCATTCGACGCTTGATTTCAGCTACTCGTTCTTCGTGTGCGGAGTGAACATTGTGAGCACCACCTCGGCCTTCACTTGTCTCCGTTCTCCCTTCTTTGAACATCCGCACCCATTTCTCCACATTACGCTTTGAGAACTCAGTCCCGTCCAATTGTTGATTGAGCTCACGATGAATTTGAGCGGCGGACTTTCCTTGTATAACGCCCCATTTGATAATTACGCGTTGATCCTGCTCGGTAATACTTCTTTTCAGTATCTCAATATTTTCTGCTGCAGCCATGATGTCGAAATAGGGCAGGGTAGTAGCTGACGGTACTCGCTTATGATCAAAACAATGTCGATGGTGTCAGCCTCTTTCGTAATCCCGCCATCCCTCTGGATGTCTGCGAACTTTTGAATGAGATGACCTTATAATGAAACTGATGATTTGAGCTCCAGTATCATTAGATTTCCTCATAGTGATAATAACATTCCTATTACCAACAATCCTCGCCAGGTGTCCTCGCCGACACGCATTTGGTCATGAACATCGATTCGTACGAAAGCTTGGCAACCCGAATCGGACGTTTGCAATTAAGAAGATTGGCCCAACCCCAATTCTAACTGTCTTCGTTGTTTTCGCACCAAAATCGAACTACGACTAAGAATAACTGCAAGCGTTCTATGTGATCTGGAGAGGCTCTGCAGAGAGGACCATATTTTTTCCAGGGTCATCGTCGGTGATTCCAACGCCAAGGTTGGCTCTAGAAGAACGACTGAAGAGCTCCACATCGGGACTTACGGAATGGAATGCAATGAGCAGGATAAAAGGCTGTCCGAGTTCATCATGTCGACCCACACTATATGGTAACTCGCAGTTCCTCATTTCCGATGGGCATGGGGTCACCTGGTAGGCATTATGAAATTGATCACATTGTCGTCAATCGGAAATTTTTCTTGAGAGACTTCGCTTTTGTTCCGAAGTTCTACACGTGATGGGACCATCGTCTCCTCAGCTCTAGATTCTGCTTTTCAGTGCGTGGAGAGAGAGCTGCGAAGTTCAGGAAACGAAGCCTCAAGGCTGTGGTCAAATGGGATCACTTCACTTCATTGACAATTTTGGGGGAAGATTCCGTCAGCGACAACATCGATGAAGAACACGACCGGCTCGTCGAGCATCTTTACAATAGCGCCAGAAAGGCTGAAAGTCCCAAGAAATGTCAAGAGTAGACTCTCTTCGAAGACCTTTGATTTTGTACGCCAACGTGGAACGCGCGAGCTGCAGGCAATAACCAAATAATGCCTGAGCTTGCGAAGCTATTCAGAGAAGCGATAAAGAAAGATCTGAAAGAGAGAAGAGCGACAGTTTCGAATGGAGCCATCGAGGCTGGGAAGGGTGTTCGCAAAGCCCACCGGAGCTTTGTCTATATAAACCTTCGTCGTCCTGACGGAATTGCCGCTGCCGCATTCCGAAGGACAATAGAGAAGGTCATCTACGACATTTACTCTGATCTCTTCGATAGCCACGTCTACATGCCTACCTGCCATCTGAGGCAAGATGGGTATGTCGTCCCTGTTCATCCATCCGAAACTCGACATGCTATCACGTCG
>UZAF01017553.1:0-15813 GCA_900617895.1 Haemonchus placei
AAACGTCAGCCTAATAAAGCTTGTTAATATCTCGGTTCTACAGCTTAACAATTAACTTCAAAACTGTATATTTATGTTTGGTTCTATAGTCTTTAGGCAATAGGACAATGAATGTGTATAATACAAAGGCAAGAAAGTGATATAAGAAGGGAATAAACGTGACGGCTAAGCCAACGTCTTGCCCGGGCGGTTGTTTGCGGTAGTCCGTCGTCCCAGTTACGTCACTACTTCAACTTTCTCTGCGTCCCTGCCAGCAAGAGGCTGGAGCGAGAGAAAAATAAACATTCAACGACTACATCAAACGGGAGTGCGACAGACGAAGGCAGAAAAATAGGCGCCGTCACCACAATTGAAGGAACCCAGTTCAAGTAGTCCGTAGACCCTGTGGACCACGCTTTTTGGTGGTCCCTTCTGCTTGACTCCTGTATCATAATCGGCGTCGGCGTCCCTTCTTACTTAGAGCCTCGTCTCGCAAGGGAAGGATACTTGGTCGCAGTGGCCGTTCAAAATGAGATATACACCTCCGTTTATGGTTTCGAATGCTGATCTCAAATCTGTGTTCCAGATCTACTAAACGATTCTGGGAACAAAGTTACCGATGCCTCCCTGTGTTATACCACAGTAACGAACGGATCACCGAGCCGAACGGGGTGAGTCAATTTGGGTCCAACTGTAATTACTTCACACATTCCTCGCCCATCCACTCACTCGCCTTAGGGGTGACCTCCCTTAACCGGTTGGCTGGTGACCTCCCTGTCAGACAACTAGCCTCACGTCTAACAATATTTGCAGAGGTATACCGGAGTAGACCGAGTGACCAGGAAATAGAACAATTCTGTAGGGAAATGTCTAGATACGTCTCTGATAAGGCTTCATTGTTTACATATTATATGAAGATTTTTAATTCTTACATTGTTGTGTCTTTACCACATATTATTTCAAAACCAGACGAATCGCCCGGCTAGCGCCGGGCTTTCCTCACTATGTAAAATTGACTAATCACCCAACACGCCACTCCGTTTTCGGAACAAATGATATTTTTTGAACAAGAAATTCGACACAGGCATTCCCACTATGACACAGTGCCCTAAATAGCTATGGTGGCTGCACCCTTCTGAGGTTTGCTATTAACCCTTATCACTTGTTAACAGTTCTTGGTACCAACCGTTCTCGATCACTGTACCACCAAAGTGCCAAAGGTTCCATTGATAACACGAAGAGTGTGTGACCTCTTGCTTATTACAACTGATTACCGGCCACTATCAGTCGTCATCAGTTCCCGTCACCAAATACCTACAATTCCGTCACATCTTCCATCACCTTTTAAGGTGCCAAAAATCCACTGTCAACAGGAAGCGAGTTAAAGACCTAAAAGCTCCCTCTTTTTATAGCTGATTATCAGTCGTTATCAGTTATTAGCTTCCGTCACCGAGCACCTCGACCCCTTCACATCTTACATCACCTATTGAATTACCAAGTCTCCATAACTAACAGGAAGTGCGTTACAGACATACAGGCCCTCGCCTTCTATGGCTTGTTATCAGCCATTATCAGTTGTTAACAATCGCTGTCACCAATCATTCACGGTCCCTTTATGTCCCACATCATCTACCAAAGCGTCATGGCTTTGGTAGATGAAGAACACGCAGAGAGTTACAGACCTTATGACTTTTGGCTTTTAAAGCTCTTATATAAGTAGGATGTCAAGGTATCGCGCTTTCTCCTGATTCAGATATCACTTTTAGCAAAATCAATCCGACCAAAAAATAATGTAAATCGGCAGGATGGGTCATAGACTTTTGATAAAGGCGTTATCAACAGTTGAAAACAATAATAAACACCATTAAAAATTTTCGGTTGACTATCAGGTTGGTCAGTCATAGATAGGGAAGACGCTGTGCTAGAGAAGCTAACAAGGAAAAGGGAAGCATCGAAGGTGTTAAAGGCACAGTTCACGATAATTTTGGGTAATCCAGATTATGATGAAAAATAGAAGACAAGATCAAAACTAGTGCGACATAGGAGAAGAAACTGCGTGCATCGGTGTTTCCAAAGTGAAAAAGGGCTTCGAAACACAGCAAAAGTAGCTCACCTTTTTCAGCCTCTAGGAGTAGGAAATTAAATGAGGGATCGCGGCAGAAAAAAGAAAATAGAGGAAAAAAGAATGGGAGAAAACATCGCCTCATTTCTCGGCGATTAGCTGATTGTGCATGGGTCCTAGAACGAATAATAGCAATCTGTATTGTCTCGACACTCGTCTAACGTGACAGCGATCGAGGGGAGGGAAAGCGAACTACGGCAGCAACGGAGCTTCCACTATGCCCTAAGCGCCGAGATTGTGGAAACGAGAGGGTCCCTTCTACCACCCATGGGGGGCGCTGAGTATTCCTAAAGAAAGAACTCAGTAACCTTTTTTATCGTGAACCGTGCCTTTAAGATCCTGAGAACTTGAGCAAATGATATTCTTTATGGAAGGGAGCCCAGCACAAACAGAACCAATGGAACTCAATATGCAGTGCCGCCTACGTTGTGTTAAATAAATTCAAAAGAAAGTGGCGGTTCAACCGATCGCTTCCGCTTCGCCTTAGGAGAAAAAGCTGTATTGGCAAACATAGTACTGTGCATCGATCCATGTCATCATGTCATATACTGGTACCGATCAAATTCACAGTCTCAAAGTATTCGCTCCATTCAATGCTTTCTACATTCCGCAGCACACGCTCCACTCTACTAACCTACCCACCACCAACCAAGTTACTGCTTTACATATAAGAAGGAAATGTGAGAGCTGGATTTTCCATATCACTGCCTTCATCGTAATCATAAAGTTTCGCGGATGAACAGACCGACAAACCGACACACCGATAAACACACAAACACACAAACCTAAAAACCGACAAACCCAACACACCAAGTTACTGCTTCACATATGAGAGAGAAGAGAGATGTGTAATAATAATAATAATAATAATAATAATAATAATAATAATAATAATAATAATAATAATAATACTAGTACTAATACTAATACTAATACTAATACTAACACTAGTACTAATAATAATAATGATAATAATAATAATAATAATAATAATAATAATAATAATAATAATAGTAATAATAATACTAATAATATAATAATAATAATAATAATAATAGTAATAGTAATAATAATAATATAATAATAATAATAATAATAGTAATAATATAATAATAATAATATAATAATAATAATGATAAACAAGGAATTCAATTTATAAAATCAATATCAGTACACTGAGACTGCCAGAAAGGTCACCAGCCAACCAATTAGGGGGGGGCACCCTACAGGCGAGTGGTGGATGGGCAAGGAAGCTGCGAAATAATTACAATTAAACCCAAATACCGACTCCCAGCCGAACAAAGCCGTAACTGTGCAACGGTGGCGCAGTTGATAGGATGGTGGGCTGGTACACATGTCATCAAGGTTCGGTTCATTGGTGCATCTGCTCGTTTTGCTTTTCCATAAAATGCGTCGTAAACGCTTGCCAAACGTGTTCGAGCTTAATGTTGGGCATCTACAGAGCTTTCTCACAATTTAATATTCCGAGGAGTAGTAATTCGATGAAAAGATTCTTTAAATTACTGATCGTATATACCCTACGGTCTACGGACTACTTGAACTCGTTGAATGACTCATCCGACCAGTCCTCTCCGGGAGGGTTACTGTCCATACATTCTGCTATTACTGTCCGCGCTTTCGGAGCGGTGGTACAAGTCAACAGGCATTGTTGAAGAAATACTGAAGAACAATAATTTATCGCTTTGTGTGTACACATGATTATCCGCTAATTCTATTCTGGAAGTCAACGTAATTTCAAATGGCCCTTTCATGAGGTAATGTGGTGGTGCGGTGAGGCATGACACCACGACCGTACTCAAAACCCTGAATCCGCCGAGAACTTGCCTTGATTGTCCCTATGGTCCTCCATTGTTGATTTGAAGCGGTATCCAGTGGAAATGACTGTCCTATAGGGGACTCCACCTTCCAACCTATCCGCTAACCTCCATAGGTGGGCAGATCGGTCCGCTTGTTTTGCATCTGATCGGTGCGACTTCATAAGATATAATAAATTGTCAATAATAGACTCTTCTATCAGCGCCATAAAATTGGTGCTCATGGGCCAGCTCACAAACTTCAAGGTTACGTTTCACTCCGGAATCTCTATATCCCTCCGAAGGAACGAGGTTACGTTCGCGAGGTTACAGGTCCGTCGTCGCTGTCATCATCAGGCGACCGCAAAGGATCATTGTGATCGCTTTTCACGGACTCGACCTCCTCACAAAGGATAACGAGCTTGTTTTGACAGCATCGGGAAGTATGGTTCAAAAGCTCTTCATTACCGCCTCTTCCTAAGTGGTGCCCACGTTATGCTGCAAGAACGAAAGTCCTCCGTCGAGTATGATGACACCACCTTCGGTCAGAAGATTTGCTGGTAACATGTGATGAGCGTTTGACCCGATGAATCACCTGGAACCTTTCTCCTTGAAGCGTCTTGAGCTCATTTAGAGCAAATACCTAGAATTCCTCTTTTGTTCGAATGTAGCTCCACCCCTATTCAGCCGGTGAGGGGCAAAAAATTCCTTTGTAATACCTTTTCGTGTTCCTAAATTAAGAAGGAGCTCTGTAGATGTCCAATATTAAACCCAAAAATGTTTTGCAAGCGTTTGGGACGCACTTCATGGAAAAGCAAAACAAGCACATCCACCAAGGAACCGAACCTTGATGTCATGCCTACCAGTCCACCGTCCCATCAGCTGCGCCACCGTTGCACAGTTACGGCTTTGTTCGGCTCGGTGATCTGTTCGTTATTATGGTATAACACAGGGAGGCATCGGTCCCGTAACTTTGTTCACAGAATCGTTTAGCAGATTTGAAACCCAGATTTGAGATCAGCATTCGAAACCATAAACGGAGGTGTGATCTCATTTTAAACGGCCACTGCGACCAACTATCCTTCCCTTATCAGAATGTTAGAGTGACTTGGGATGGAAATCGTCGACTCAGACGATATTCGCCGTCAACGGAGTTTTATTTCCAAAGGGTACTTAAAAGGATATATCCTACTATATAGAACGCGCTAATGTCTGTGTGTGTATGTGTGCATATGTTTTTGTGCTTTTGTGTGTAAGTGTATATGCATGTGTTTGTGTGGGTGTTGGTGTGTGTGTTTGGGTTTGTGTGTGTAATGTAACTTAATATATCCTTGCTATACATAAAGCGGTCGCGTCTGTCTGTCTGTCTGTCTGTCTCTTTGCACAGAAATTCGTAACCCCTGTCCCCGTGTACATGGAATGTTCAAGTTTAAAAAGGATACAGGCGGCGTGATGGAAACACCTACGGCAGGTAGCGGGGCCAAACTCCGCCTACAGGGGGCAGAGCGAGCGCGATATAAACTTTTGACCGTAAATTCATAGCTCCTGTTTACGTGGACTTAGCGTTCAAATTTGGTAGGAGTACAGGGGCAGCATGGTAACACTCATGGTAGGGAAATAGACCGGCTCCACCCACAAGGGACGGGGTTTGCGCGAAATAAATGCTCGAGCGGGAAGTCATAACCCCTATCCCTGTAGACCTAGAGCGTTCAAATTTGGAAGTAGTACAGACAGCAGGACGGGACCACTTATCTTGGGTATCCCCCCAGGGGACGAGTTTTGCGCGAAGTAATTGTTCGAGCACAAATCCATAACTCCTACTCCCGTGAACTTGGAAAGTTTACAGCTGGTAAGAGTAGGGGAGGTAGGATGAGAACACTGACGGTAGAAGAGGCTTTAGAGAGCAAGAACCACATACCAGTTAAAACGTAACGCATTTGTTGTACACGATCTAATGACTCTTTTATGTTTCATTCGACGAGAAGGGTAGGTGCATGATAGGGATTGTTAAAGGTTGCTAAATTATAAGGAAATGAAAATTGGTCCATTTTTTGCTACTGGGCTGCTCAAGCAAAGTTTGTGACTCAATGAACGGTTTTTCTTTGTTTCGGTATCATTCTAGAGAAAACTTATCTGACCACTAATAATCTTGGGTTCTCATCTAATAACATATCCGCAGATAATGGAAGCTTCGTTGATAAAGACATTCGAAAATGGTGTTACTATGACTCGACAACATTTGTGAGTATCATCCAAGGCTTTGGTTGCCCCCCAGTTGAACCTTCAGTGAGTCATTATTTTTAAGATGAACAGCAACAGATCAGATCGAGACCTTTAATCATAGGCATAGGCATCAGCGCAATTTGAATACCATTTGCACGCCCTGTTGGTCCTCCGTCTCATTCCGCCTCCGAAAAAGTATCATTTGTTAAGAAGAAGAAGTGGGCCAGTTAGCCGATTCTTAAAACTCCATCATAGGAAGAAGGGAAACCCGGCGTTAGCCGGGCGGCTCGACTGGTAAACATGACAATATGATAAATGACATCTACGTGACAGCGCTACAGTTGTTTTTCTTGACATTGTTGAACAAGCTGCACTGCGGTCGCTGTGCTGGTCTACAGACTCCGGCAGTTGAGAAGGTGGGGACGTTATTGTGAAACATAGAGAATTAGTATAACAAAGGAGGAAAATGTGCGAGGGGCAACGAATGCATGCCTCTCATGTTTCTCCTTCATTGCCTCTCTTTGTCAATCTGCTCCGTCTTTGGGGTAATTCCATGGTTGGGATTCTTGTGGATTTGGGTAGCGGGTCGATGTTGCTACCTCACTCGATAATCATATTGATTTATCAGACCTATTGTCTAGATGGCTTATTCATAGAGTTTGAATCGTTAAAAAAAGCAATTTCTTTTTTTTTAAACAGTAAAAATGCAAGTGTTTGGATAAATATTAGCTGCAAGCAGTTATTTCCTGAATAGAACAGAATGTGTTCGGAATTCGTTTTATTATCCCGCCTTTCTCAAGTATGTAATTCGGAGAACAGCAATACAGCAATCAATCAAAGTAAGCCATGTTAGTGTCTCGAAGATAACCCAACTACGAGATCGCAGCCTTGCAGGGGCGGGTGTGTACACCATCGAACTGATTACCTTCGAACTTAATCTCTTCTGTCTAATTACGAACATGAGGAGCTGGCTCGGAGATGCCGCAAGAATAAGCTGGTATACTTCAACACTTTAATTGCTTCATAAAAAATTCTGTAAACTCCGCGTAAAGCCAAAAACATGAACGGCGGGTGGTTAGACAGCTGTTTGAACATTTCTCCATTGATAGATTGTTAATAGTAGCTAAAGTTGAGCATTTTTTGCCTTTGTTTTTTTTTTGCTGATAGACCACTACTATGATGTTGAGGTTAGAGGTACGTGTTAGTATCTTGTTGATATTATCGCTAAACAGGCTGAGATAAATACAATTTCCTACAGATGTGATATCAAAATACCCACGATTGATAAATTTGTGTTCATGATGAGCAAAACAACTATTGAGCTTGCTAATTGATTCACAGCACGTTAAAGATATGGGCATTGCCTTCGACGCCCTGAAATCCCTTGCAAATACTCTATGCATGCGTTGGACTTCAGTGGTCTAATTTGCTGTCTAGTGGCCCGCTGGTACACTTTGAGTTCCTTAGGGACGGTTCTACAGGGTGACCCACATGAAGTGTGACGGGCAATAAAAAATCAACTTGTAGGCTTCTGGGCTGGAGGATGCGGTAATCCCTTGGGCGGAAAGGATCGCGATGAACGTAAGCTGAACCTTTTGTAGGGTTGGGCACTTGCCCACAGCACAAAAAAGATGCTCTAATGTTGTGAACCCACACTTCCAGGTTTTTGGGACGAAGCAGGTTTGTCCTTCAAATTCCCCGATCTCAATCCTTTGGATTTTGCTGTATGAACGATCCTGGAGCAAAAAGCCTCTGTTTTCAAAAAAAAGTCTTTGGACCGTCTAAAAAAAGCTCTCTTGTAAAAGCGTGGGATGAAAGTGATTGCGCGCATTTTGGAAAACTTCCGAAAGAGGTTGGATGCTTGCATTAAAGCGAAATATGGTCATTCTGCATGCGAGATTTGATATGTTGTTTACAATTTTGTGATGATTGTATAGGAGTAAATATCTCCTATTTGGTTTGAATTGTATAATTTTGATGCTAGTTTTCTGNTTTTGGGACGAAGCAGGTTTGTCCTTCAAATTCCCCGATCTCAATCCTTTGGATTTTGCTGTATGAACGATCCTGGAGCAAAAAGCCTCTGTTTTCAAAAAAAAGTCTTTGGACCGTCTAAAAAAAGCTCTCTTGTAAAAGCGTGGGATGAAAGTGATTGCGCGCATTTTGGAAAACTTCCGAAAGAGGTTGGATGCTTGCATTAAAGCGAAATATGGTCATTCTGCATGCGAGATTTGATATGTTGTTTACAATTTTGTGATGATTGTATAGGAGTAAATATCTCCTATTTGGTTTGAATTGTATAATTTTGATGCTAGTTTTCTGCGTCACACCTCATGTGGGTCACCCTGTATATGGCATAAACGAGATCGATACTTGCTTCCATTTTGCATGGACGCTTTAGAGCTTCTTGCATTTAGCAGCTACCTGGTGAACTGAGCCCATCTGCTTCTGTTGGATCGTTATTGCTTGAGAGAGAGCGATCACAGGTGCTTGCATTCACCGTGATCTCATAGTTTTGGGTGTGATAGGCTCCTCTACAAACATCCCTTTTCCGTATGTGATAGCTCCAATTATTGTCTTTGCAATATGAAGGGGCGGGCGTTCTTGAGGACGTTCTCGTCATGGAGTCTTGACCAAATATATTAATCCAAGGTAAAGATTTGAAAGGTGATAATGTGGTGTTCCCCTCGAGTCTTTGACTTTGCCGAGCAGATAGTGTTTCCTTTCAAAATATCAATTTAATGTTTGTCAATCTGACGATGGACAACCCGATGGTAAACACTGGTTTCGTTTGAATTCTCAGGTCGAGTTCTTTTCCAAACGTCATGCTCGCAGTCACCACGTGACTTTCGAAACGGTCGGTGTGTCTACCCATACCTGACATTGTGCATATTTCACTTGTGGACTTAGGGAAATTGGATTTTAAGCGAGTCCTTCTTCTATGTATGACGGTCTTTTGGGTTTTAGCGTCGAAGAAAAAAAAGTACTTTATCGTACTTCTGCCATCTGTAATTCCACAGATTTCCTTCAGCTTCCACTAAGACTAGCTGCGAACTTGCCCGATTTTGCTCATCAGCAAGTGGCACGGTGTTTTCTGTTTCCGCATGAGTGTTAGTGTTTGGAAAAACCTAAAGTCATTCTGGTTTCTTTGAACGTTGAAATGTTTCTGTATTGTTCACCTTGAGGTTCAGAGGAAAGTCCATTTCAAGTACTTCCCTCTGAGCCTCAAGTAATCAATACAGGAATCACTTCACCGAACGGAATCGTCTCTGGGTACCGAAATCCTTCCTGCATTTGTTTTGATTTGTTCGGACTACATGACCTTTTTGACGCACAACGATACGTGATGATTTCGACGACATCGCGTGCAGGTTGCTTTTCGTCATTCAAAATTGTTATGGTTGGATGAGTATCACTTCCCACACCTATTCTCATCCGTTGCTATTTTCCGGCGATGGCTTTGTAATGGTTGTACATGCAAACGATATACTGCTATGGCTGAAAATGCACTTATCGTTAATTTGGAGGCACGAGTTGTTATTATGCCCTTGAACAACGGAACTTCTCCCCGATTTCCACGTTCGCTTTGCGGCATGCGACGAATCTTTTTGATTGTCCCGCGGCTCCAAACTGCGATTACAGTACTCGTCTCGCCTCCTCGCCAATCGAAAGACGCGACATTCTTCGTTGACTGCGTTTCTTTTTTTGCTTAGTTTCGATTGTTTTTCCTGTTGCTTTTTCATTTTTATGTTCATTAGACTTGTTTGAAATGATTCACCCTATACATCGACGATCAAGACCGCATTGGATCTAAAGGAAGGGGCCAGCGAATTCGATTAATTAAAGGACTCCCCAACTCACAAATTGCGCGCTTCAATCTTCCATCGCATTTCTGCGATATGCGGCAGAGCGGCGAGCGCGACACAGTGTTCGGGGAGAAGATACTAGACCCAATGCCCTTCGAGAGATTTATTACTTATGGCATGACCCAGCCTACCCTCGTATTGTTTAGTGGCAATCTCCCTCTTTAATTGAACCATCATATCTTCCGTTGTGAAACTATCTTGCGATTGCCTCTGTATCAGAACAGGTTTTACGATATCCTGTGGGAATTTTGTTAGAATGGTTTCGCACCATGTTGGATCACAGGTTTCTCTTACGTCGTAGCCTGCTGATATCATTTGATGTGCCAAAATTTGTATTGGTCGAAATTTGTTGAGCAACATTCTATCGAGTTCCCAAATGACCTCAAATCTACCAATTTCCAGAGTATTGAGCCCTATTCACGGAAAGGTTACTATAATTACTTTGGAAAGTTTGACTAACCAGATGTAATTTTCTGGCACTAGTCTTATTCTCTCGAGAAGTTTTGGGCTTTCCCCATCGAGCTTTCCGTCAGCGACAAATTTTTTTCCATTACGTCAAGCTTGTCACTTTTATGGAACAGTGTTTCAGAAACTGCCCAGAACTCTGGGAAGTTTTCGGCTTCCCCGTAAAACTTCGGTTCTTGGTCTGCGACCGCACTGCGTAACCTATTTGCAGGCGGTGGGTGGTCTCCCCCTTTTAGGAAGAGCTCTTGTAGCCTTTGGGCTTTCCTCGTTTTGTAGCCTAATTTGGCGTCTAATCTGTCCCTTGCGCACTGTCCTTCATCAAGGCATCAGCGAGCATAATACCAACCTCGTCCGTAGCGGCCACTATGGGGTGAAGATTTGATCCTTTCACCATTTCCTCTATTCCGAACGTTACTTCCTTCCTATCAGCATTATTTTTACAAATTTTGAACTCCTCTCTGATCTCGCTACACAGTCTTTGGAGTTCTACCGTTCCTACGCTTAATTGCCTAATGCCACTCTCATGTAGCGCTATTGCAGACCTACGTTGCTCGCAGGTCTCTTCAGCGATCGATGGGAAATCTACATTCGTCGTATATTCTCTATAGCGCATGACCAAATTCTCAGGCGTCGTAGCTACAGATGATCGGCCTTTTGTGGAAGTATGGCGACATTGCTCTATTTGAATATTTAGTTTACTTACAAGGGAAGGATACTCGGTCGCAGTGGCCATTGGCTGCTTTCATAGTCCACGATATGGCCCGCGATCGATCGCGCGATCGGCCGCTGCGACTAGTCGCGCGTTCGGCCGCTGCGACTAGTCGCGCGATCGGCCGCTGCGACTAGTCGCGCGATCGGCCGCTGCGACTAGTCGCGCGATCGGCCGCTGCGACTAGTCGCGCGATCGGTCGCGGGCCAAATCGTGGACTATGAAAGCAGCCATTCAAGTTGAGGTGTTTACCGCCTTGGGTTGTTCCCAACGCTGATCTCAAATCTGTAAAACGATTCTGGAAACAATGTTACTTTTGGGACCAGTTCCTCCCTGTGTTATACCACTGCAATGAACGGAACACCGAGCCGAGCAAAACCCTTATCTGTGCAACGGTGGGCTAGCGGCTAGTGTGGTGGACTGGTAGGCATGACATCAAGGTTCGATTTATTGATGCATAAGCTCGTTTTGCTTCTCCATAAAGTGTGTATTAACACGTTGACGACAGCGCGGGACTTATATGTCCCGCGTTTTGCAGGCCACGTGGGACAACGCGGGACACATGTGTCCCGCGCTCATTTTGCAATTTTTTTAAGCGCATGCGTGGGTTATCAAAATGTTTTTTGTGTTTATATTACAGATCAAACACTAACAGAGCTATAAACATAGTGGTCCCCGAAATGATCAGATATGCTTCATTTTTGCACAGGTTTTCTGAGTCTCACAAAATTCTTCTTCGGCATTTATATTGAGATCAACAAGCGAGTAAAAATGAAATCATTGGAAGCAGGCTATTGAAAGCAAGTTAGTATAATAGCCATTGACGGAATGTTTTCTCATTTCATCAGCGCTTATTCTCACTGAAATTCTTCATTTTGTCGAACCCTGTAGCTATTGGTTTCTCTAACGATGAGGTTCAGAATCTCTCTATTCAGAAACAGTTCGTAGAAGTCTGTTGGTACCTGACATGATAAACAATATCATGTAAGCCGGGACACCACTAAAAGTCCAAGCATCGTGCGGCGAAGCATCGCTTAACCACGACGAAATGCTTTCACTATAGGATTGTTCTTCTTCTGATTTAGATTCCACACCTTCATCCATATCATCTACTTCTTCTTCAGTAGCTCCTTGCTCTCCGTCGTCCGAATTCGCTCACCCTCTGGTAATCTGCATGTCCTCACTTCGCACTTCGGTGTCGGAGGATGGTCGAGTTGTAGAGCATCTTCTAAGTTTTCTTCTATTCCAGCCATTTGTATGTCCGTATAAGCATTTGTTAGAGTGGATAATTATTATGTAGAACACTTTTGTGTGCTTTTCATTTTATTAATCAACTTACTAGGTAGCGATAAGTAGTTAAATGTAGGTTTCACACTCAAGCTTCGAAAAGCGCGCCTCAAGGGACAGCGCGGGACATATGTGTCCCGCGGTCGGCGCGTTCGCAAAATTGCGTCTGTCCCACGCGGCCAAAAATGTCCAAACGTGCCTTGTCGTCAACGTGTTAAACGCTTGTAAAACGTATTTGGGCTCAATATTGGCCATCTAAAGAGGGGAATGAACAGAAGGGGAATTCTAAACAGTCGCTCAAAATGAGCTTCAGAGGCTTCAAGATGGTTCCAAATGATTCATCGGATCAAACGCTCTTCGGCATGTTACCAGCGAAATATTTTGGCCGAAGGTGGTGCCATAACATTTGATGAAGGACTTTTGTTCTTGCAGCGTAACGTGGGCGCCATCTACGAAAAGGCGGTAGTAAGGTACTTTCGAACCGTTCTGCTCGATGCTATGACACAAACCCGTTTTCCCCTGCGAGGAAGCCGTGTCCGTAAAAGACGATCACAATGATCCTCTGCGGTTGTCTGATGATGACAGCAACGATGGATCCGCAACTTCGCGAAAGAAACCTCGTACGCTTGTGGGAAAGTGGGGTTCGGAAGTGAAACGTAGCCTTCAACTTGCTTGCTGTCCTTTTGAGCTTTCAACACTGTGAGGGGTAGGATGGATCAATTTCCCACATCTGAAAGATGAGAAAGCCCATAATTGATCGTTTTATCTTTTGCCTGACGAACGAAGCGACCAGAGGGCCTGCTATATGGGTCACAGCAATGAGACAAAGGGTAGTTGTGAGGGCATTGTCCATGGTTCCCTAAGGAACCTTTGTAATTGCTTTATACATGGATTGAATTCCATTGAGCTAATATATTCTTGAGCGGCCTACTGATACTCCCTTGGTTTCGTAAAGGTGGTTCCATGTCGCTTTGGCGAAGTCGATATATGCCTCTATTGCGCATTCACCCCTTAGACATTTTTGGTCTTTTTTCCACAATATTTCCGCAATAATCGACGATAGGTTTTCTTAATTTACTTTTGCTTTGTGAACTTAACCTGTTTTTTGCTGTCACGTTATTATCAAGCAGGGATAATATGTGCCCACAATAGCCGTCATCTCGCAGAATGTCTTGGGTTTGGTAGCTTCGTCTACAAAGAACTCTTAGCCGTACAAAGTAAGCCCATATAGTCTTCGCAAGATGAAGTCCTGTGGGGCTTTTTCCCATGGAGTCCTGGCTCAATATCAATTCATGGTAAAGGTCTAACCCTACTAAAGCCCCGAGGGCGTCTACCCTCGGGGCTTTGAGTTTGCTAAGCAGATATTGTTTACTTTCAAAAAAGTCACTGTCCGCATTTGTCAGTCTGACGCTGGGAAATCCGTGGTAAGCACGGGTCATGTTTGAATTCTTAGGTCGCGTTTTTCTCCGAATGCAGTGCATTCTTTTGCAGTCACTACGGAACTTTCGAAACTGCCTGTGTGTGCCCACCGATACCCGACATAGTGCAGATCTCGGTCGTAGACCTTGGCAAATTAAATTGCTCAGCTATTCGCTGTTCTATGAAGGTCTTTTGGGCCCCAGAGTCGAATAGGAATAGCACTTTTCCGTACTTTTCCTTCCTGTAGTTCCAAAGATCCCCAGTCATCAAAACTAGCTGAGAACATGTCTGGTTTTGCTCACTGGCTAGTGGACACTGTTACCTAGTGTCATATGTGTGTTAAGGTTCAAAAAATTCTTGGAATCGTTTTGGTTCCTTTGCGCCCTATAATGATCCCTGAGCTGATTGCCGTGAGGCCTAGAGAAAGGTTCATCTCGAAAACATTCCTGATTACGATTACGGCCAAGGAAATTCTTCCTGTCTTTACCTTGATTTCGGTGCCAAAGATGGATTTGATTTGCCCTCGACCATGACCTTTTTTGACACACAACGAAACGTGATGATTTTGTCCACATCGCGTGCAGTTGGCTTCATGGCATTTAAAACAACTATGGTTGGGTGAGAAGCACTTCCAACATCTATTCTCTTGCATTGTCATTTTTCGGCGACGGCTTTGATCCGTCATCGCTCTACAGCTTAGTGATGAGTGGTTGCTCCCATGGCAGAAAATGCACTTATCGCTGTATTGGGGTCGTGGATGATTAGCCTCAGTAGCCCCGTTGGGTTTATCAGCGTAGCCTGACCTACACTCAACATATTGTTTCACACTAATCTCTCCCTCTAACTGGGTCATTAAATCCTCAATTGTTTGTTGGTCTTTCGATTGACCATTTATTACTACGGGCTTTACTATGTCCCGCGGGAACTTTGCCAGTATTTTTTCACACCGTATTGGCTCGCATGTTTTGCACTCGTCATACCCTGCGGAAATCATTTGCTCCACTAGCACCTGAATGTTATCGAATACATCTGAGCAACTTTCAGCTGATGTGTGTAGTAGCAGGCTTCATAATGATTAGCTTTAGGACGATTTGCGCTCTATTTGCGGGTTGATTGAAATAATTCCTGTGTAGGGTTTCGATAATAATAAGTTATAGTTATCTGGAACCAGCCTTATGCCCTTGATTGAATTTTGGGCTTTACCTACTAAACTCTCTCTGAGTAATAGGATTTTTTCCATTGTGTCCAAATCAGAACAGTTGTATAGAAGTGTCTCGAAGATTGCCCAGTATTCTGGGAAATTTTCAGCACTACCGTGAAATTTCGGCAGCGACACTTGCGGGAGCTTTACAGAGCGATAGATCTTTTGCGGCATTGTTTGCGCTATACTTCCGCTATGTGCAATTTCTTCAGAACGGACAAACAATGCAGCTATCTGTCGTACATTGCCGATCGTAGAGTCCATTGCAGAAGACGTTTGATATTGTCGGCTGGTACGTTTATCAAGACGAAATTGAGCCAAATCTGCTCGTGCAGTGCATTGTCGGATTTCTGCGCTTATTTTTGTTCAAAGCACTCATGTTTGCAATCTCACATGCTAGCTTACGCTCGCGTTCCCTTCGCCTGTACACACTCCTAACTATTCTGTACCTGCTACGAAAGGGTGTGGTGCGATTCACGCGCCAATATAATGAGGTCATCGGACAAAACCCGCTAAAACATCATTCCTACCATCATAACGGAAGTTATAAGAACTTATAAGTAGAATAAGTAAAGAAAAGACCAACTATGCACGTTTACAGATGGATTGCATTTACTAGGATCGAAAAAATTGAAGTTATTCTCATTTTGAACGTTTGACTAGTAAATTGTTGACCTATGAGGTGAATTCTCAGTCTCGAAGGGGCTTTTTTGCCATAGTAAAGAGATTTG
>UZAF01017553.1:15827-45081 GCA_900617895.1 Haemonchus placei
GGTGAAGCCGTGAACTTCTGCAAATTTATTTGGTCCATCTCAACAGGAATGTACGGAAACGATGCTGCGTGCTCGATGACCTCATTATATTGGCGCGTGAATCGCGCGCCCCCCGCTACGAAATACTGCATGCTTCACAACTAAAGGGCGAGCAGATCTTACATGGAGTAGGGCGTTCTTCGAACTCTCCTTCCCATACCTTTTCGCATTGTACCTTCCACTTCAGATGTTTATCTGAGCGTTTAGATAAGTAAGCCAACCTTCGTACGGAACCTCTGTGCTTGATATACTGCGACTGTCGGTTGAGGATGACAAGCAATTAATCTATGTCTTGCTGTCGATGTAGTTACGCAGCAGTCATCAATATACCGACAGTACATAATGGACATGCGCGCTATCACTGACGCGCTTTTTATTCTGCTCATAAAACTGGTAGCTAGGACCTTTGGTAGCCGCGACCCATATCAAGTCCCCGATTTTTGGTAGAAGTACACTGCTGCCCATTTACAAATGTCACAGTTTAGTAATTCCTTGATCAGAGCCATAGTGTGAACATTGCTTAATCCGAAAGGCACAATTTCTGTTTCACGCTCATCCAGCCTTTCGGAAACCGCTTGGAGAGCTTTAATGTTGTTTACGTCTTTACAAAGCACAGTCACATCAAACGACTGTACCACGCAGCTTTCATGAGGCTTACAAGAACGCAGACGATCAAGAAATTCGCTGGTGTTGGGCAGATGTGAGGGTAGTATCGGAGTAGATGATCAATAATTCCATTGGAGAACGAGGAAGTACGGTTCGTTTGTCATCCTAAGCAGCTGATTCCTGATGGGTCTTATTTTGCAATAACTAGCATTAACTGGCTTTTCAAAACATCAAAATCGGTTTCATCATAACAAAGTTGTACGGCAACCAGTGCGAAACTTCATGTAAGATGTCTAGGTTTCAGAAATGCTAAGCGTGGAAGTTGTGGACCGCCGCACATGATCAGTCTAGTTCCATAAGTCTTGTTTTCCGGCAAAGGATTGTGCTTACCCGCAATTGCTGCAGTTCATTCAGTGATGCAAGTCTTCCCAAGATTGAGATTGTAGGGCAAAAGAAACACTATGTACTAACTACGACACACTGGGGACCGATCAACACGGAAATGGTTCCAACGATAAGGCTAGATTTTCCACAAACCACCAGTACAGAGTTATGACCACTAAACGAGTGAAATTTCGCTGAATAGAGCAAGAGTTACTGTGACTTGCGGCGCATCAATAACGGACAGCGCTCTGGATTTCCATAATCTTGGACCGTCAATTTCAATCGCCCGAGAGATTGGATTTTCCACATATCGCCAAGTGGTAACAGGCTCCAACGATTGAGAGATCAGCTTGGAAAGAGTGCAATGTGCAAGGAACCTCAGCGCACTAGAATAGAATCTATGCTGGCACCTATTCCGTCCCCATGTCCAAAGAACCAGAACCTTCCGCCATACAATACATAAAATTTTGAGTACTCTCCTCAAGAGTACTTGGAATTTCTAGACGGCATGGGCGCGGAACGTTCCTAAATATGACGAACGCGCATTGGGAAGCATTAAAGAGAT
This sequence comes from Haemonchus placei, assembly GCA_900617895.1. NCBI lineage: Eukaryota > Metazoa > Nematoda > Chromadorea > Rhabditida > Trichostrongylidae > Haemonchus > Haemonchus placei. Next base: position 17,422 of record UZAF01017553.1, read on the forward strand.
ACGAAAACGCGTAGCAGATGGTGAAATCCGCCTTTCCGTAAGTGACAGGGGAGGAGATCTCGGGGTTCTTCCTCCTTCACTATATCGGGAAATCACAGAGCTCCACCTTAGTGTTACATCTGTGTACAGTCCTCCTGCGGAAAATCACGTGATGTCATATGCTGAATGCTCTGTGACTGTCCATCGGAAGAAGACATAGTAGAACTAAATAGAAGCCTGATTAAAAGATCAAGTTGCATATACCCTCGTGTTCGGTTTTTTGTAGCCTGATCAGGAACCAATGGATAGGAAAAGTCAGTCAATGCTAGTGACTACAAAACAAGACCCATCAGGAACCAACTGCTTAGGAGGACCAACGGACCCTACTTCCTGGTTCCTCAATGAAAATGTTGATCAACTTCTCCGATACTACCCTCAGAACTGCCCAACACCAGTGAATTTCTTGATCGTTTGCGTTCTTGTAGGCTCCATGCAAACTGCATGGTACAGTCGTTTGATGTAACCGTGCTTTATAAATACGTAAACAACATTGAAGCTCTCCAAGCGATTTCCGAAATGCTGGGTGAGCATGAAACAGAAATTGTGTCATTCGGATTAAGCAATGTTCTCACTACGGCTCTAATCAAGTAATTACTAAACTGTGACATTTGTAAATGGGCAGCAGTGTACTTCTACCAAAAATCGGGGACTTGATATGGGTCGCGGCTACCACGGGTCCTAGCTACTAGTTTTATGAGCAGAATAAAAATCGCGTCAGTGATAGCGCGCATGTCCATTATGTACTGTCGGTATAATGATGACTGCTGCGTAACTACATCGACAGCAAGACATAGATTAATTGCTTGTCATCCTCAACCGACCGACAGTCGCAGTATATCAGGCACAGCGGTTCCGTACGAAGGCTGGCTTACTTATTTAAACGCTCAGATAAGCATCTGAAGTGGAAGGTATGGTGCGAAGTGGTCTGGGAAGGAAAGTTCGAAGAACGCCCTACACCACGCAAGATCTGCTGGCCCCAGTTGTGAAACATGCAGTAGTTCGTGACAATTACAGAATAGTTACAGGACTGTGTACAGGCGAAGTGAAAGCGAGCACGTAAGCTAGCATGTGAGATTGCAAACATGAGTGCTTTTGGACACAACGTGCGAGGTCAGGCTCACATTTATTCGTCGAGAAATTTTAGGAATATGATGCAACTCCGACTGCAACTCTACTTGCTCCGTTTTTTTTTGTATAACGTGCTTCCTAACCAATAAAAACTTTGATAACATTTTGTGACAAATAATAAAGATATCTATAACATCTACAATATTTCCTCCTCATCTTGGCATTCGCTCACGCTCGTTGTTCTTCTATAAGGCGGAAAGGTTCTTAACGTAAATCCTATGAGTCTCTTTCGTTGTCGAGCTTGACTACAAGGCCTACGCAGGAGGAGTCACCTTGAAACAGAACCGCCAACTTCATTATTGATGAAACAATCCAAAACTGAGTAAGGCAGATACATTCTTTCAAAAAAAGCGCACCTTATACTGCTGTACGATCATGTACAAAACGTCAGTCGATTCGAGACCAACTAAATATATATATGCGTTTTTTCCACACATTTTTTGGGTTTTTCCATCGATGTTGTATTTTCTTCCGTATTTCTCGCTTCCAATACGATTTCGCTTTGATGTATGTGTGTTTCGTTGTCGGAAATGAAGGAGCGTTACAGGAATAACCAGGATAAAAATTTTTTTCAAATGAGCGCAGCAATCGGAAATAATAGCCGAACAAAACTTATACGCTATGCGAGGTTTATTCTAAAGAAAGCACGTTTTGCTAAAGCTGGATCGACGGTGGTAAGTACACCCTTATCGTTCGACCGAAGAGGGAGCGCACCGTCACTACGTCACGGCGATCCGTGCAGCCGTTGCGAGCAACTGCACATTTCAATTGGCACTGTCCCTCCATGCTTCGAGCGAGCAAACTTTGAGCGCTCACAATTCTTTTGGGACTTCTTTAGCATTTCGTTTCTCAATTTGGGCAAAGCACTTCAAGCTTTATCAATATACCTCGGTCTCCATTCGATGTTCCATGGGAAGTTGACACTCTTCCCTGTTCAGAGTTATAATGTCTGTTTTGCTCAATTCAAGCACCTAGATTTCTGTGTGGTGCTCTTCTAGCATCTCCGGGTGGTGTTCGAGAGTTTCGTTGTTCTCCACGTTTTCATAAAGCAAAACAGTGCAGCGTCGAGTGACTTTATTGTGCAGTTCCCTTGAAGCTTACATAAAGGTTGGCGATTTGTATTTCTTCTGTGCTAGAAATGCGTTATGGTATTTGTGGAAGGAATTGACCAATAATTTTGCTATAAGCATCCATGTTCGACTTTCGATGAATCTTGGCATAGCTTTGCATTAATGTTGTAAGACTTTTTAAAACCTGCTGCCAAGATGTTAAATAAGTTCTTATTAATTTACGTTTCGGCGTAATCGCCTTCTTCAGAGCCTGGAAACCTGTGTATTATCATTATCCACCCTTCATTCAACAAATAAACTTCAGAAAACCGGTTCCCTAGACTAAATGCCTCCAAACGGACATGATAACCCTAAACATGTTTAACCCACCTCTAGGAACAACCGGTCGTTTGGTCGACCGTCGCTAAACTGACCCATAGGCACTTGAGGTAGCTTTGGATGATATGCCCTATCCCTCTCGCCGTGATACTGGGAGCAAACAAAACCCACAGAGGCCAGAGAAAGGCGCGAGTTCATTAGCTACCGCCAGGCACTCCTCTTTCCTATTCATTTTTGGGGACTTGGCGCTGATGAAAAATGCCTCAAGTGCCTTTCGCGCCGAAGTGAGGGGTTCCCGCAATAGGATCCTAACTGTAATTCCAAACACCGCACCTTTATGGGGCTCTACTCGGTAAGCACCCAAGGGGGTCTCCACCTTTGCTCGGTTTAAGCCCTCCAGATGTTCCTTAACCCCGACGCACAGGGGTCGTCCAGTCTCTCCAATATATTCATCCTCACATAGATTGCATGTGATCAGGTAAACGACGCCTGATGTCATGCAGTCACCCTCCTGTCCATTAGGGCAGACCACGCAATTGGGTGTCAGGCAAATTCGATCGTAGCAGCGGTTTCGAACCAGCCGCTGCTTCAGTTTTTCAGGTGGGATTTCGACCACTCGTACCATGTCCTTTAGGCCACACTTGTGCAGCGCCGCCCTCATTTCAGAGCTAATAGACAGAGCCCTGTGGGACAGCTTGTGAGTCTTGATCGGGCTGTAAAAACCTGGCTCGAGTTGGTATCTAACTTCAATTTTTGACCAACCTTCCTGTAACTTTACTGATTCTCCAGAGGTGGCAATGCTTTCAGCCTATGATTTTGAGGAAACGCAAAGCTTTTCGTAGGGTGATCGTAGATTGAGTATCGCATGGGTAGACCTCCATGTCTTCTTAATCGAATGAATAAAATCTAACCATAAACATTTCTCCTTCACCGCTTCCTTACGGAAAGATGAACTTCTTTTTTCCTAGGCGTCCTTGTATTTCGCAGACCTTCCTGTCACGCGTTCGCATTTATAGAAAGTCTTGCTCGCTTAGTGAAAATTCCAAGCGCTCTAGATGAGAAGATTCTAGATTTAGTCTCTCCATCTGAAGCACAGTTCACGATAAAATGGTTACTCAGATTTTTTTCTTTGGATCACCCTGCGGTCCTCAGGGGTAACAGAAAGGACGGCGTCGGGCCCAAGAACTCAAGAGCTGGGGCATAGTAAGAGCCCCATTACCGGATTGGTTGGATGCCGCGCTTATCGGCCAATGTTATGTCAGACGAGTGTCGACGCGATACAGGTTGCGCTATTCGCATCTGCACTAAGACGTTCAGCATGCAATCAGCTTATTGCGGTGAGGTGATGTTTTACTCCTATTCCATTATTTTCTGTTGTTCTTCATCCGTTGCGATCCTTTATCTTGTTCTCCACTTTAAGAAGATGGAAAACATGGGTTATTTTTGCTGTCAATAATGTTTTTGTTAATTTAAAGTACATTTTTGCTCACTGTAGCCAGCTGTTCGCAACTGGACTTACACGTGTGCAATGACACATTGTACAGCTCGTAGAATAACCCTAATCTACCTCTACTTTGATCTTCTGGTCTTAGTCTCGCCCAACCTTTTCTTTGACGACTTAGACGCCTATTTTATCACTTGGTGAACCGGCGATTCGCGTGCTACCTTCGCCTCCATCGCTTTGTTCTCCACCTTCTTAATTTTTCGTCCTTATCTGAATAGACCAGAATTACCATGAATCGTGCCTTCAAGAGGGTGCTGTGGGCTTTCATAAATCGATTGAGGGTATGGATTAGGCATTCATGGGCACGTGTACTACGCAGATTCTGCAAGAGTGCACTGTGTTTTGCCGAGCATTGCGCTCTTTGTGAGCTGACGCTCGAATATGGAGAACTTGTTACTACATGGCAATGCGAGAAGGGTACAATTTCCTGGAAAATCTAGGAGACGGCTCAGTTCCAACGAAATTCAAGGTCTGTATTACGATTGCATCAGTCGGATCGCCCGGCTAACACCGGGCTCTGCTTCTTGCCGTGTAAAGTTGGCTTACTGCCTAACTCGCCAATTTGGGCCCTTCGGTGCAGAAGAGCAGGAATTGGATTTCCGGCCAAACACACACACACTTCGTGAGCGCCTTGCCCCTCATGAGAGGGATCCTGCTCAACTTGTGTGCTTAAAGGCACAGTTCAGATAATTTCTGAGTACCAGGTTTTTGACGGGTAAGTTTGAGAAAGAAAGAAAGAGAAAGATGCTGTCTAGAATAGTGCAAAAATAATGAAAACGCAAAAAAAACGGCGTATAAAAAGAAATGAAGAAATACAAAGGCACAAAGGCCTGATGAAATGGGAGGTTGGACGAGTTTCAGGCAAAAAAAGGTGTGAAAGGAGTGTTAGGGAGAGTTGACGTTCTGCTCTGCGTCTCTGGCACCAGACGGCAGGGTGCAGGGAGACCGCACTAGAGTGCAGAGATGGTTTGATGACCAGCATTTTTACGAGATAATTATCTCAACCCCTACTCCCCCTCTCGCGTTCTCTACGCACTCTGCGGTCTGGTGTCAGAGACGCAGAGCACAAAAGGGCGCTAGCATCCCCTCGTCCGACGTGGCATCGGTCTTGGGTTGGGGACTCCGGCCGATCCGGTAACGGAGCTCCCACTATGCCCTAGCTGTTGAGTTCGTGTCCCGGCAGCGTCCTTCCTGTTACCCTTCGCGACCGGTGACAAGGAAAGGATGGTCGCAGTAGCCATTCAAAATGAGATGTATACCCCCATAGGTGGTTTCGAATGCTGATCTCAAATTTGCGTTCCGAATCTGCTAATCGATTCGGGAACAAAGTTACGGCACCAGTTCCTCCCTGTGTTATACCACTGCAATGAACGAATCACCGAGCCGAGCAAAGTCCTCAACTGTGCAGCGGTGGCTCAGCTGGTAGGGAGCTGGATTGGTATGCATGACATCATTATTCGATTCCTTGATGCATGCGCTCGTTTTCCTTTTCCATAAAATGTGTTCTAAACGCTTGCAAAACGTATTTTGGGCTCCAACTCACATTTCAGGATACCGGGGAATAGTGAACCAAAGAATTTTTTTTAACTCAGCTAACCGAATATATCTGCCTCTCTACCCCGAACAGTCAAGATGGTGTTTAAAAATCTTCGGCAGCTCCCTGCACTTACGGTAGACGGCGGTCGAATGACTCATCCAACCACAGAGCTCTTTAGAGGGATACAGTCCACACATTCTAGGAATACTGTTCGCGCTTTCGAAGCGGTGGTACAAGTTAACTGGCACTGTGGGAAGAATACTGTAGATCATCAGTTTACCGCTTTTGGTGCCATATGATTATCCGCTGACTATTCTTGAGGTAAACGCCCTTCAAATAGGCCCTTTTATGACGTAAACGTGGTGATGTGGTGGGGCATGGTACCACGGGTGAACTCAATACCCTGAATGCACCTATGGCTTGCTTTGGGATCGTCCCCTTAGGTTCTTCATTGTTGATTTAAAGCGTCATCCAGTTAAAATGACTGTCGTGCAATGAGATCCTTCTATTAATTTCAAGATCAATCTTTCCAACTTATCCGTTAATCATCGGTTCGCTTGTTTGCACTTGATAGTGACTACCAGATAGGACATCACACTTCGTCGAAGGTAGGCTAATTTGAATGCTCACAGCCTCTCACACATGCCCCTGATTTCGACGGCACTCTGGCGTGATGATACAAAACTGTTTTTTATGTACGAAGAAGTATGGCTGCGTTTGACACTCGTTTGACAACTATAGAGTACCACTGCTGTACTCAAAACCCTGAATCCATCTACGACTTGCTTCGAAGTTGTTCCCTATGGGCCTCTATTGTCAATTTGAAGCTTTATCCAGTGAAAAGGACTGTCGTGCAATGGGATTCCTATATTAATTTTATGATAAGTTATCCTTCCAATTTATCCGCCAACCACCATGGATACGCCGTCCGCTTGTTTTGTACCTGATAGTTGCGACCACCACTTAAGACATCATAGGTTGTCAATAATAGACTAATTCGGAAGCTCTTGCCCTCTCAATTTCCGTAGGTGGCACTCTGACGTGATGATGCAAAACATGTTTCTCATGATCGAGAGGTACGGTTTCTTTTGAAACTCAAAGCATAGAAGGCTAGGACTCTCCTACCAGCGCCATAAAACAGGAGCTCACTGGCCAGATCACAAACTTGAAGGCTACCTTTCACTTTGGAACCACTTTCACTTTGGAAAAAAAAATCCGTATCCCCACGAAGGTCCGAGGTTTCTTCCGCGAAGTTGCGGATCCATCGTCGCTGTCCTCATCAAGCGTCCGCCGCACAGGATCATTGGGATCGCCTTCCACGGATTCGACTCTCGCAAAAGATAACGGGCTTGTTCTCATTGCATCAAGAAGTACAGTTCGAAAGCTCTTCATTACCCCTCTTTCCAGATGGTGCCCACGTTATGCTGCAAGAACGAAATTCTTCCATCAAATATGATGACATCCCATTCAGTCAGAAGATTTGCTGGTAACATTTTGAAGAGCGTTTAACCCGATGAGTCATTTGGAACCTTCTCCTTGAAACCTCTTGAGCCCATTTTAAACAAACGTTCAGAACTCCTCTTCTGCTCGAATGGAGCTCAACCCTTAGTCGGCCGCGAGAGGCAAGAAAAAAATCCTTGTAACACCTTTTCAGTGTTCCTAAATTAAGAGGGAGCTTCCTAAATGCCCATCATTGAGCCTAAAAACATTTTGCTAGCGTTTAGGACGCATTTCATGAAAAAGCAAATAGAGCGCATGCATCAAGGAATCGAACCTTGATGCCATGCCTACCAGTCCACCATCCTACCAGCTGCGCCACCGTTGCACAGGTACGGCTTTGTTCGGCTCTGTGATCCGTTCAGTGTGGTATAACACAGGGAGACATCGGTCCCGTACCTTTGTTCCCAGAATCGTTTAGCAGATTTGGAACACAGATTTGAGATTAGCGTTGGAAACCACCTACGAGGGTATACATCTCATCTTGAATAGCCACTGCGACCAAGTATCCTTCCCTTGCCTTCCCTTGTGAGTATTCCCAAAGGGAGAACTCAAACACATTTTTATCGTGAATATGCCTTTGAGTAGCTCTGCTCATTCCCTCTATAATCTTCAGCCGTGTCACCTGCCATCAGCATTCTCGCACTGCCGCCTATACACCTATCGAACCTGTGCGATATAGGTCCAACTTGACAACTTTCGCGCACGCCTCTCCCTCTACTTTATCACCCGTCATCAGTGTTTCCAATCTGCCGCTTGTACAGGGTGCGCCATAAATATGGTAACGAAAGAATTGGGCTACAAAAACCGCAGTTCGTATTGATACGTGGTGAATTCATGTGAGTTATTTACTATGCATCACAACTACAAAATGAACACACAGTCATATTTTATAACCGTCTCCTGTACTAATTATAGTTCAAAGATGCTGCGGATATTCATTGACGGCGGCACGCAGAGTTTCTTGAAAAACTCCAGCCTGGGATTTTTTCAATCGTTTCTTCTAAGCAGCAGAAGTGCTGCATTTTGTAGCGCAGGATTTCCTCTCCAGAATGGACTATATCCAGCGGCCCACCACATTGTGGTCCGAGAATTTTGTAGGAGGAATGGAAGCAGGGATAAAGTCGCGAACATTGCCTCAGCACCAGTCTTAGTCTTTTCTCATTCATGAGCAGGTATGCCGTAATTTTTATAAAGTATCCCTAAAAAATCTTTGACTGTTAGCCGCATCCTTTCAGAAGGACCCTTCTAAAAACGTTTTGGATAAAATTTTGCACTTTTTTCGACCAAAATTTGCGATATCGCTCTGATGGTAGAAATTCTAGCAAAAACTTTAATCAAAGAGGGAAAATGGCTATGAGAGGAGGTCTGGCTCTTCTCAGCGGCTTCGGCTCTCGAAATGTGAAACATATGTATACCTTGGTGTCTCAACATTTCTTCCACGCTGAACAGCCTCTAGTCAAGAAAAGGTTTGTCAGAGCGCGTGCCGCGCGCAGGTAGCGCACGACATTTATTTTTTCTCTCCAACTTTTTCTCGCCCAGAATCTTAGGCTTTCGAATCTTGTCTGGATACAATTGTATTTACTAGAGGTAGACTCTTCTGATCGGAATAGAACATATAAACAAACCAGCAGTCATTTTTCTCGTATTTCGGTAGATTTTGCAGCGTACGCCTTCCCAAGTAATTTTATTCGAAAAAGGGGTTGTATATTAGGCAGCGATCGTCTTGAGGTTTGCCCCGACCTGTCTACGCATCGCGATTCAAGATACTGTCAGTGGGGAAAATGTTGAAACGAGTAGCGATTCCAGGAAGGGTCTCACTCAATTGCGCGCAAAGACGGAACAGCCGGTGGATGTCTGCGAGGCTCCACCGTTTTTCGAAATGTGACGAGTTGGGAGCACCAAAGTAGATATGTAATCTGAGGTATATCATGAACATAAGGGAAGATGCAGATTTAGAGAAACTCTTCAAACAGGGAAATTATGGACGTTCGAAAGGTTGTTACCATATTTATGGCGCACCCTGTACTCCTACGGAATTCGAAGGCTTAAGGATCACGGGGAGAGGTGTTGCGAGTTTTCATCAAAGATAAACCGACACACACACACCGTTACGCACACACGCGCACAGGACTATCATCACTCGTTCTCTTTTATTTTCGAAAAAAAAAAAAATTCGTCAATAGTAGCTCTATAACGTGTAGTACAAATCGAGACTGGCTAATATCAGTCGCCGTTATCTATCGCTGCGTTTACAGCTATATTCTTTCAACGTCTCTTCAAGGTCTTTGGAGTTGGGAACATTGCACCGCTCAAGGAGACGGCGGCCACTGATCGTTCGTTTATACAACAGTTAGATTTAGCGAATCGGTATATCGGCCAACTTCCCCACAGCATTAATGCTACCACACGAATACCCCATTTCCGAAGGGAGTAAAGCTGTGGATTGACGGTGCATAAAGTGGAAATCTTCTAAACAGGATTGCCGGCTTCGGCTTCTGTACTCTCCACGTAGTCTATTCCTGCCGCTTGTTTTCTTCGAAAATTTGAACGGCCTAACTCCACAGGAACAATTTTCGCGCATGCTCGTTCCCAATAGGCGGAATCTACACCTGGCTCCTGTCATTAGTGATCGCAACATGCCACCTGTCCCCTTCGAACTTTGACTCTAAAGCGATTTTCGTACATGCCCCACCCCCAGTGGGCGGGCTCCATTCTTGCAACACCATCAAAGTTCCAATCCTGCCGCCTGTACTCCCACCAAATTTGAACGGGTTAGGTACGCGGAAACAGGGAAGGCTATTTTCAGAGTCTGACGGCCGGCGGGCGGCGCTAGCCCTCGTTGACAACGATGAATGTTGGTCAGTACCGCCCACCGGCAATGAATAATTTCTCGGCAATGAAAGCGGTCGCTGCTTTTTCCTTTACGCTGCTTACGCGCTGCCGGCCAATCGGCGCGTGCGTAGGGCTGGCCGGTGGACTCCGAAAGCAGCCATAATGTACTTCCGTCGAAACCACTCTTATGTACGGCTACCCTCCGTGCCTAGCTAGATCATGTGTTTCTGATTAGCTTTACTCATTCGCCACTTTTTTCGTTCTGGATAATGTGTTTCATTCAACAGAAAACAAATAATCCTTTGCGCTCTCAAACAGTATAGAACATTCTTGAATTATCGACTTTAGCACCGCCCACAGTGGCGCAAACCGCGAACACTTTGGAGATTTGACCACTTTTGTTTAGTAACCTCTAGCCACTTCTTTCCACATTCTGGAACGTTTTTGAACAGAGGTATGAACTTTGATCTTAGTTCCCCCCACCTCGGCGCGAACCCTGCCCACTTTGGAGATTTGATCACACCCTTAGTTAGCCCTTATCCTTCTTTTTCCTTGTTTTAGAACGTCCTTGGGCATAGTTATACATTTTTATTCAAAAATCACCTGCCATTCAAATGTATGCCCTGCATATTGAGTTTCGCTAAGTTTGGGCATGTCCAGCACGGATAAGGCATTGCTTACTCCTTCTATTTTCTTTTTTGGCGTTCAGGCTTTTCGGGGCCAATTTATGAATTCACCCGGAAAGTACCTCCCGCGCTAGGCCTAGGTGGGGCTCCTTCATTGATTTATTGACCATTCCTTGCCTTGATCTATTTTTCCGGTGTCGGTGCTTTTTTGAAACCGAAATACATCGCTGGTCCCTTGACCCCGCCTGTTGAAGGTTTGAATACATTTGTTTGGTAAACTCTGGCCACTTTTTTCCGCCCCGGGGCGTTCTTTAACAAAGTTATGAATTTTAGATTTGAGCCCGCACACCCCAGTGCGAACCTTGAACACTTCGGAGTTTTGAAAGCATATCTTCTGTGACCTTCAACAACTTTTCCCGCGCTGTAAGACGTTTTTGAACACAGATATGAATTATTGATCCTATCCCCGCCCAACTCAGTACAAACTCCGCCCAGTTCGGAGCTTTAACAGCATATCTTCTATAACCTCCAATCACCTTTTTCTGCTTCCTAGAATATATATTTATTTAGTTTCATAAAGTATCTTTCATTTAAATGCACGCCCCACCCATAGTGGGCGGAGCTTCGTTGAGGCTACGTATGCTCACCACGTATTAGGTCTTTGTCACTCCCTTTATTTGTTTTCTGACCTCTACGCCTTCGTTATGAACTCATCTGAAAAATACCGTTCATTCTAAGGAGACTCCGCCCACAGCAGGTGGGTCTCTTTCATCTGGTTTGTTGACCCTTTCCTCACTTTTGTCAAGTTTTTCCCGGTGCTTGGACTTCCCGAAGCCAAAATAGGACATTTGCCTATTCGCACTGCCCATTCCGGACCTTGTCCGCCTTTGTGGGCGGAGCTCCGCAGCTCTCTCTCTGTTAATTTTGTCTGAGGCTCCACCCATACCAAATTTGTTCCGACTTCTGAAGGTGTTTCTCGGCTGGAACCGGATCTTGCGACGCACATACAAATTAACAAACAAACGTGCGTACATACATACATACATACATACATACATACATACATACATACATACATACATATACATATACATATACATATACATATACATATACATATACATATACATACACATATACATATACATATACAGTAGCGCTCAAAAGTCTTCGGTGAAATGGGTTGTTCAGCCATAGTTCCCAGACGTAATTCCTTTCCTACTAGATCTAATTATGCGAAATTTCTATATTTGGAGCGCGGGTGTATTGTGAATATTTATCACTATTAACGTGCAATCTGATCATGTTCCAGATAATCAAAAGAGCATGAACATAAAATCGACTGAAAATACAGATGATGGCCCTCCTAGGATCTCTTTTCTTTTTGTCATGTCTAAAGTGTACGAGCGGTAATGTCGAACACAATAGATGAGAAAAACGCACATAAGGTGCAATTAAGTGCAGACGTCAACAACTTTTCTTTTAGCAAAATCTGCTACCGCAGCAAACACCTTGCTCTATCCGTGGATATTGCAGCTTTGCAGTCAAATAGTGTAGGGTAGGGTGAAGTATAATCTGTCATGGGAATGAGGAATACCCGGCGTTAGCCAGGCTATCCAACTGGTCATGGTATACATTTGTAGACACCCTGTATTTCTGTATTTTTCTTCTGTAGGCTACATGAATGTCAGTGCCCTGTTTGAAGATGAGTTCCTTATTCTTCTTAATATCTTTGTCCAAAATAGTTATGAATATCGGGATAAGCAAAGGCGTAACGTCGCAATTTCCGGCAAGGTCATTGGGGCACGTTTTCCCGTTTAGATTTATACAGTCTCTGGCCCGTTTCTGCAACATATAGCTAACCATTGTTTTGTTGAAAGCGCATTTTACACCTGGAGGCGAATGTAATGGTTTTCCTTCGAGTGCCGGTTGAAGCTTCTCTTGCTGTTCGCATTTAATCCTCTGTTTTTTGATCGGTTTGAAATCAGCTAACTTTCTTGAAAGGTTTGAAATGAGCGTGTATGAAGGACAGTCTGTAGTACCCTTCCGATAAGCCTGTATAATATGAATGTATATAATTTGTTATGCACGTATCACATAAATGTTATGTCTTTTTCTGAAGTTTTCGTTTTCAGGAGTGTCGGGTGCTGGCGCGCCCAGTCCCTCTGTTGGTGTGTTAGCGTCTCTTGGTACATCCGATTGGCCAGCACTGGCCTCACAACCCTCAACTACACTCCCGGAAGGGTATGTTTTTTCAGGCAAGATTTCTAGATCACTTTGGAGCAGTGTCATGCTCACATCATTCAAGCACATTTCGAAGAAAGTATCCAAACTAACCTATGATTCATGAGCTTAAGAATTTTCGGAGACGAGTTCCGAAAGTTGAGTGACGAAATTTTTTCGAGCAATTTTTGAAGAGGTTGCAGCTGTGAGCTCGATGTTGAGTAAAGGAATTACTCGTTAACTGCAACTCACTTTACAGTGTTGTGCTAACTATTTTTTTCATTCGCAATCAACTTGAGCGAAATTCATAACTTGGTTTTCTTCAGCCACAGGAGCGTTGGAGAAGTTTTTGCATGGTTCACTGAAAGACGTAATTTCCAAGCGCTAGTGCCCATGGCTTTACCATTCGCCAAACCGTTCAAATTTTTTGTGGTTGAACTGAAATCTGACTTCAAGCTGTCTGTAATACATAGACCCTATCGGATGGATGTCGACTGTTGTAGATTAACAATTATTCCGTCACGACCCGATGAGCGTTAACTTTCTCTACCTCACTAGCACAAATCGACAAGTGCACAAACCATATTCACGTCATTGACATGTAAAACTACTTCAAGTAGTGAGAGTCATAGCAGTACGATGTGCAGTGCTTGCCCTCTGGTAATCGGATTGATCAACAGCAATGCCTGCGATCTTTAGGAAGGGCCCAAAATTTTAGTTTTGATCGGAACTAAATGAGATCAGGATTTGTGATCGGATGTCCATCCTAATTATTTTGCCCTATTGATCCCTTTCCGTTCGTTCGAGATAAGTTAGAGCCCCATTTGTCCAAATACATCTATGAAAACAAAGAATAGTATTAGGTTGATGCATAATTATTGCGAATTTTTTCGCGGCTTTTTTTCTCTCGATGGAATCTAAATATTGAGTTCGGGTTTTTTCTAGAAATGATCTGCTTGATTTCCTCTACAAGAATATACTCAAAAAACCATCCGCATATTCGCAAAATTAGGCTTAACTACTTCGTGAAAGATTGGAAGGTGGCACAGTCACTCCGCGATCTCAGTAACTTTTCGGCGATGGAATAATCAGCCAAAGCCAACCAAGAGATGGGATCTGCACTTAAATTGTCATATTCACCAGCAGAAACTTTTATGGATTATCTCATCAACCGTTCATCGAAAAAATGGCTAGAGAATAGAAGTTACGTCGATTTGGATGACTTGATGGCCGATGTCACGGCGTGGATCGCCCGTAAGGATCAAAACTTCTTCGCTTTTGGGATCCGACTAACTAATCAATGGGAAGCAATGCTTGACGTAGATGGTAAATAAGTTCTGGAGTAATTATTTGAATATGTCTTTGCTTAGTATTTCTAAAGTATTTTTATAGTTTCTTCAAGTAAAATTTGCTGGAAAAAATCCGCAATAATTATGCATCAACCCAATATATAGAGGCAGGTAAAATGCAGAGGAAATAGAAAATATCAAAATAACCGTGTTTGACCGCCAGGAAATCGTGTGTACTTTCACTAGATCACCTAATGAACGATCGCCGAAAAGTTACTGAGATCGCGGAATGACTATGCCACCTTCCAATATTTCTCTAAGTAGTAAAGTCTAATTTTGCGAATATGCGGGTAATTTTTTGAGCATATTCTTGTAGAGGAAATCAAGTAGATCATTTCTATGAAAATCCCAAACTCAATATTATTATATTATTAATATTCTATCGAGAGATAAAAAACTGCGAAAAAATCTGCAATAATTATGCATCAACCTAATATTTTAGTGTTAATCAAACATTGTAGGGAACTCCTGCACATCTCACTTCTCTTAAGAATGGTATAGACTGTGATAGTCAACCGATGTATAAGTCATTGCCTCTATTAACCCAGGCGAGTCAAGAATCAATGTACCGAAATTCGAAGGGATGGAAGTGGAAATGATAGAAGACTTAGTAGGCTCTAGCCACTCTGCTATTCGAGCCGTTATGTGAATGAGCGATCAGTCGCAGCTTTGTTCCCATTCGTTGTAAAGTGTTCCAACTCTGAGGAAGTGGGAGAGGCGTGGTAGAAATATAACTGTGACTGTGTCACCTCACCTGTATCATATGCCGTCCCGTTGATCGTCCGTCGATTTCCTCGAGTGGGCGACATCAACGTCCCCATTCGTCTCTGATGGGAATGGTATCCACAGTAGACCAGTGGGTCACGCCCGCTCGAGGGACACGGGCAGAGCTTTCCTTTCGTTAAGAGGTTTTGTGAAGAAGTCCGGTCATCGCGCTGTTGGCCCTCCTGGTGTTCGTTTGGCGTTCTGAACGATCCAGTCCGTAACCACCCTGGTCAAACGGTCATCACTAGATCGCATGACGTGCCCGGCCCGCCTGATTTTCGATATCTCGGCGTAAATAACAGCACCCCTGGTCTTCGTCCGGGGTGTATGTCGTTTGGCGCGGCCCTTCGCACTCAACTTGCCATTGGGGCAATTAGGCTCATAATTGCCTTCTTGGCGCTTGGTGCCGCCCTTTCGACTCGGTCTGTGAACTGGGCAACTCGTACAGCTGATTCAACCTCCTGACAATGGTAGTCAGCCCACCCACTGCCCATCCAGCTGTTAGATGCCCGATCGATAACGCCGCTATGATTAGACGCCGAATTGCGGACCCACCTGTATTCTGTCTGTTCCTACCGCATATTTGGCTATTTTTTCGCCTTTTTTTTTGCTTCTCAAGATTTTTGAACCCATTTTCAAGTGAATACTGCTAAGTTGCAATGGAGTGGAAGTATCGTGGTCGTTTTGGACTTGATACTTACCACTTCCAAGTAATTTGCAGTACATATGTATGACAGGCTGATTGTGTGGTAAGTGATTTATTATTTCTTCTTTGAAAACATTTGTTTATCATAATATTCATTTCCATCACTTACTTTATTGTCATGCACATTATAAAATAGCATTCCGGATACATATCTTGACATATATTTACAATACCCCCTCCTTCTTTGACAAAGTTTTAGTAAACGGCTAACTCTTCACTCCTTCTTTGAGACAAATAATATTTTTATGTAAACGAAGTTTGACACAGGATAAGAGAGCAGAGCAAATGGTATTCAGTGTAAATCGGTGCTTACGCCTTCTTTTGGAAGTCTCGATTTTTTGCTCTCGTTCTTGGAAGTGAATGCCCTGTAAAGACTCAACTGTTAGTGGTAAGTGCAGCGATAGGGCCCCATTAGAAGCACTATGATAAGCAGAGGAGAATTATGTTCATTTCTTGCTATTAGATTTGTGAGTGCCTTGGGCGGTACTCACAAATCCAATAGCAAGAAATGAACATAATTCTCCTCTGCTTATCATAGTGCTTCTAATGGGGCCCTATCGCTGTACTTACCACTCACACAGCAAAGAAATTAGGAACAATTACACCTCATATTAAACTTAGTGCTAGCAACTTAGTGCATACTACAATCGGGACGCTTAGAATAAATTTAACTTAACTGATGTTGTGATCAAAGAAGAAATGGAAATCATGGCTTAAGTTTCGAAACACCACACGACAATCTGCATTTCAATGAAGTTAACGAGAAATAATAGCGAGATGCCGAACAAAGGTTTTTCAAAGAAAAAACAATAAAACACTCACCACACTATCACCAAACATGTATACCGCAAATTACTTTAAAGTGGTAAGTATCAAGCTCCAAAACGACCACGATACTTCCACTCCATTGAAACTTAGCAGTATTCACTTGAAAATGGGTTCAAATATCTTGAGAAGCAAAAAAAGGGCGAAAAAATAGCCAAATTTGCGGTAGAAATAAACAGGATACAGGTAGGTCAATTCGGCGTCCAAGTATAGCGGCGTTATCGATCGGGCGTCTATCAGCTGAATGGGCAGTGGGTAGGCTGACTAGCATTGTCAGGAGGTTGAATCAGCTGGACGAGTTGCCTAGCTCAAACCGAGTGGAATGGGCGGCGCCAAGCATGCAACTACGAGCCTATGCGCTCGAATGGCAAGCCTGATGTGAGGGGCCTCGCCAAGCGACCGCCTCCCCTTCGTCCGTTGTAGGAGCTTGGAGCTCTGGACTCCCCTCTGCACTTGCGTGTATAGTTTTCTGCTTTCGAAGTCTGAGGGGTATGTCAAAGGAAGGACCGCGGTGCCGAAAAGATGAGCGCGGAGCTAGTCGTTCTTTGTCTTCTTCATTTTTCGATGTTTCTGAATGGTCCGAACGCCGCGCATTTCCTTCTGCTAAGCTCCGGTGCTGCGTTCATCGTATTGTCTTCTCCTAGACCTAGATACACGCATCTGAAGCATTCAGAGATGTTCGTTCCGTTCAGTGTTTAGGGAGCATCAGGTACCGATCCGTTTTGCATGAACATGGTCTTTGTTAGGTTCTGTCGCAATCCGATCTTTCCCCAAGCGATGACGAATTCGGCCAGCATTTGTTCGGCCTGCTCGATGTTCTTTGTTATAAGTACGATGTTGTCTATAAAGGGGAGATGAATTAAGTAGCGGGCGTCGGCCTTCACTTCAATGGCTTACTATTCCATATAACGCATGATGCTTTCGAGCGCGGCACTGAAAAGTTTGAATGAGATGGTATCGCCCTGTCGAACTCCTCTATTGACTTTAATTAAGATTTCATATTTCAAATGGCGATAATGGCCGTACAGTTGTTGTGGAGCTCACGAAGAGTCCTTACATATTGAGTATTAACACCGTGGCACTGAGTCTTGTAACGGTGGGGACGTGATTGATTGTACTAAACCCTCCGAAACCCTACTTACTTGCATAGCTGTCCTTCATCTAAAATTCTGTCGATCCTGTTGAAGACGGCGCGTGTGAATAGTTTGTAGCTTACAGACAGCAGGTAAATGGGGCGATAACTGCGAATATCGTTTGAATCTCCCTTCTTAGACAGCAACACAGCCTTGCCAGTTTTCCACAAAGTGCGACTTTGCATTCCGACAGGTACTGCGCGAGGAGCCTCGCCAGAGTTTGGGCAATAGCTAGCGGAAGGCTCTTTAGATGTTATAGTCTGATCCTAATGGGACCAGGCGCCGTACAATTTTTCACCTGCGTGATGGTATGTCGAACCTTGGAAGGAAGATCTAAAGAGACGCCATATTCGTCTGGCATAATTTAGAGATAGGCAGGTAGACGTAGTTGTCGAAGAGATCAGAGTAGAAGTCATTTCCCTTCGGGATGCAGTAACAGTTCCGCCAGGACGACGAAGGCAGTCATCTTGGTTTTGTAGTTGCCGAAGCTCCGGCAAGCTTCGCGAACGCCCTTCCCAGCCCCTGCGGCTTCGGCCAGAATTGCTACTCTTCCAGGCCTTCCTTTATCACTTCTCTGCATGGCTTCGCAGCTCGGACGTTAGCTTGTTAATGTCTGCAGCTTTCGCGATTCCACGGTGGCGTATCATATCGAGGGTCTTCGAAGAAAACCGCTTCTTGGCATTATTTAGACTCCCTGCTTTCCTGGCACCATGGTGAAGGTGTTCGACAAGTCGGTTGCATTCCTCATCGATGTTGTCTCTAATGGATTCTTCTCACGAGTTTGCAAACGAAGTGAAGAGATCCTAGTTGACAACACTCTTGAGGATTTGTTTCCTGAATTTCGCAGCTCCCCTCCACGCCCTGGAGAACAGGATCTAGCGCGGAAGAGACTATGATCTTATTCATTGTAGAACTTGCCCAACTCCCTAGCCTTTCTCCCTGTTCGTCACTATTCCGTGAGTCTTTGTTTGGAGCTTTTCAGCCTTTCTTCTGGGGGCCAAACTTGGATGGAAAACACCGACGATAAATTTGAAGAAGGAGTGGTCTCCTCTGGGGGGTTCTCCAGATCCATATATAGCATATAAAGCGCTTTCGGCTTTTCCTCTTCAAAGCTCGATGTTGGAGCGTAGACAACGAATATTATTAGAGCTGCCGTTAAGCCACATCTTCTAAACTGCGGACTTCCTTTTTGGTTATCTATATAATGTACGAATAGTGGCCAAGTGCGTGCTGGCGAGGAACCCTTCACTGCCAACGTCTCTGCTTTCGCATGATCCAATGAGCAGTTCTCAATTTTCGAAAATGGCGACAGGCGGTACCTTCTCGTCTTAGTCAGCCCGATGACGTCGCCCTTGATCTTCCTGCCTTGCGTCACCATATCTTCGATACACGCTTCCGCTGCATGCGTTCGTGCATTGAAAGTACAGATCGTCGTCTCAATACTTCATGTTTCGGGCAGCCTATTGTAACCATGAGATTTGAGCAGTCTCTCCCGAGCTGTTAGCTTCAGGGGAACTATAAAAACTTGACCACCCTTTTTTGACTGCTCCTATCCATTTTCTCCGGATTCTTCCTAACCAATTTCTCCAGATTCCAGTGAGTTTTTAGAGAGGTGTATTTGCGGTCCTAGCCCCGCTTCCCTGTACCAGCCCCGCCCCCTTCGAGGGCTTAACTACATTTGCTTCATTATCTCCAACCACTTTTTTTTCGCATTCTAGAATTATGAAATTCTATTTTAGGCCCCGCCCACTCCAAGGATTTGGTCACATTTGTTCCATAACCATAATCACTTTTTACTCCATTCTAGAACGTTTCCAAACGAAGCTACATTCATTTTTGAAAAGTAGTTTTCATTTCAACGCATGCACTGCCTACCATCGGCAAGGCTTCGCCTAGCTTACGCATGCCTAGCACTCATAAGGCCTTGCTCACTCTTTTTATTTTTTTTCTGGTCTCGATGCCTTCGTTGAATCGAGTAATGTATCTCAGTGGAAAGCACCGCGCGCTGCGAGAACGCTCCGCCACCTCAAGTAAGTTTCCCTTATTTTAATTGTTGACCTATCCCTCACCTTTGCCCATTTTTCCTAGGGTCTGACTATTATGCGACCGAATTTGAAGAATTTGCCCATGACCCCTTCCAGTTCCGGCGCATGCCCAGCCCCTTGTGGGTGTAGCTTGCGCCGAAACTGGAAGGAGTCATGGGCGAATTCTTGCATGCTGCACTATGTTGCACTCTGTTGCACTTACCATATGCTCAACTCATTCCAAACTTGACTCGACTTCCCGAGGTGTTTCTTCAGGTTATATCGAGTTTCTGTACAAGCAAACAAACAGACAGACAGATAGACAGAGCGCTTTATATATAATAAGGATAGACATATATCCTTACTATATATATATAATATTTATATAATATACATATATATACATATATATATATATATATATATATATATATATATATATATATATATATATATATATATATAATATACTCAAAGACAGTTCACGATGAAAACGGTTTCTCAGATTTCCCCTCTTACACTGTGGCTCCCAAGAGTAACAGAAAGAAGGCTGTCGGGTCCAAAAATTCAAAAGCTAGGAAAAGCGTGGAAAAGGTGGGTTATTTTTGTTGTCAATAGTGTTTTTGTTAACTTATGCTTCTGAGTGGATGGCATTTGAAAGGACATTTTTGCTCACAGTAGTCAGCTATTCGCACCGGGACTCACACGTACGCAATGACAGACATTGTTTGTACTTCGTTTTCCTGGTCTTGTTCTCGTCTAGCCTCTTTTTTACGACTTTTCAGTAGCCTTCCTATCACTTTGGAAGCGACGATCCGCGTGCTTTCTCTGCCTCCGTCGCACTGTTCTCCAACTTCTCTTTCCTTTTTCGTCATGATCTGAATAACCCAAATTTATCGTAGACTGTGCCTTTAAGTAAATATAATATTAATGAAGAAGGTCAATGAAGGCTCTCCCACGCAACGGTCCGTCGAGCACTAGAAACGATGGCAAGAGGCTTTGGACCACACAAGTCGATGGTAGCGAGGAAAGCATGTGACAGGGCGACAGGTTGCCTCCCCCTTTGGTGGGCGGATTTTTCCGCTTGCGAGTCCAGAATGCAAAAACTTGGACGTAATCTACCCAGCTTGTTGTGCGCAACTTAACGCATGGAAAACAATATCGGTCGCGACCATAGCCGGACGGGCAGGGGGACTCAAGCAAGAGATCCACCTTCTTTTCAGCTCCTCGCACAACTGCCTTAGCCGCAGCTTCGAACGCGAAGCAGCATTCCGGTCAAGGTATACTTTCACATGACTGGCAAGTACCGGAACCTTGCATTGAGTCACATGATAGAGGAATAAAGTCTTGCGGCATTAATCAGTCCCGTCAAAGGGATGCGTACAAGCATTAGACTGCCGTTCAAAATCGTATTGGTGTATTGAATGCGTATGGATGTGCATGTCGGTGCTTCTATACTCCCAGGCTTGTCTGTCTGGTGCCAAATAGATGGAAGGCTTGTTCGGCCCAGGCGGATAAAACATGGTGAAACAAAAAAAATAGAAAAAGCAGAATTATCATTATTTTTACAAGAACTAAGATTGGTTATAGCCGGACACGTCCACACGCTGCCCGTTTCACCCTTCTACCACGTTGAGGTGGGCCATCGGAAGGTCTATTAACGTTTCGATCCTAAAAACGTTAACGACCGCGTGCCCCCGACCACACCAAGTCGTGCTCCTGGCACCACGTGACCCGTCGGCGTGCCTCGGTATCTACGCTATTTATAATATGTACGTTTTTATGTTTTTGACGCTTCCAAGTACCAGCTAGGCTCACAACATCCTAGATAACCTTTAGATCTAGAGGTCCAAGAATTGTCCACTTCCAACCATATGTTGCTAACTGACTTTGAGGCGATGTAAGGGTTTGTATTGACCAACTTGCAGCTTCTAACGCGAAGGTCAAAGGTAGAAAGCCTCGCATAACTGGGAATTACCGGAACTTTGCATTAGAATACTAAAGAACTACGAAAACTCGGTTTTTTGCACATAAATAGGTGTGGCAGAAACGGACACGCGTTGAGGTGGTAGGCCAGGGGGGATAGTTATCGTAGAAAACGAAATTTCATATCAAGTCAATATTGAAGGGGGCAAAATCGGGGATTATTATTTGGTCCTACTGTGCTGGCTTTCCTAAACTATTACTTATGCTACTTGTAATAGTTTGGGAAAACACTTGAAACAAAGTTTTCTTTTTTCGTGGTACCTGGTGCATTTTGACGAGACCCTTTTGACACAATTTATAGGCACGCCCTTTTCCTTCGAATTCTCCTTCTAGCAATCAGTGCGTCCTCTCTGGTTGTATTTTGGACTTTCATTCCAACTTGTGAATCGTTTTTGGAGTGACAAGCTTGCCGATAACTTTCTGGATCCCACAAGCCATCAACCATCGAGGTTCAAAGAGTTGAGCGTTCCTAACTTCCTTCAGAGCTTAACAAGCTAAACGTGGCTGTTACACCATAGCGCGTACGTTTTGTGGATGACTCATCACCCTTGTGACATTTCAATGGCACTTTATCTCGAAGAACGGTTGTGTAAAAATTTAGGTTGCTTCTGGGACCGTGTGGCTCGCAGGCGGGTCACAACATTAGCTCTCAAAAAGCGCGCCCGACCCCACACAAGAGACGTCTAAAAGGCGTGGTCGCCAATGGGTTAAAGGCACAGTTCACGATAACTTTGGATAATCCAGGTAATGACGAAAAATCAAAGGGTATATGGAAAGTAGTGCAATGAAGGCGGAGAAACTGCGTGAATTGTGTTTCCAAAGTGAAAAAAGGCTAGAAAAAATCCTTACCAAAAAGGGGGGGGGGGTGGACGAGAATGAGACAAGAAAAATGAAAAGGAATGGGACATTTGGACGAGCTGTACAATGTGTGTCAGTGCATACGTGTGGCCTCTAGTGCGAATAGCTGACTGCAGTAGGCAAAAGCTCACTCACAAACAAAGTTGACAAAAAACCCCAGTAACAGCAAAAATAGCCAACTTTTTTCAGCTTCTTGAGGTAGAAAATTAGAATTAGGATCGCAACAGTAAAAAAAATAATAGAGAATAAAAGAATAGGAGAAAAACGCCTCATGACTCGGCGATCGGCTGATTGTATGTGGGTCCTAGATCAAATATTGCAATCTGAATTGCCTCGACTCAGAACTCAGAAACCATTTTTATCGTTAATTGTGCCTTTAATGGGTAACAGTTTTTGACCAGGGTCAATTTGTACTTCTCGTTATGGGAGTTCCTAACTACTCATTTTTTAGAAAGAAAAGGGAAGGAGCAGTGATAGATCTCAGTAAGGCATTTCAACCTTCACATGAGAAGGGGAGAGCCCGACGTAAGGAAGCCATCCGACCGCTATTTTTAAAAACTGCTGAGAGGCGTAATGCAATTCGTTTATTCAGATAGCCCTTTTTCCGCGCAGGCCCCTTCCACTGTAAATGAAGTCCAATTTGGGACATGCTATGTAGGCAACAGGTTTCACCCTTATGCACCTACCTCGTCTATCGAAATAAGTTGACCACTGTTCCTTTGAAAGCCTCTCATCACCGTTTTTCGGACTTATCAGATTATAGGTCCGCGAGACCTACAACTGATAGTGTAGCGGGACCTGAGTTCATGTCTGTGGTGACAACAGGTGTGATACATACTTTATTATTAATATATTACGTTACCTTATACGACGGGATTGAGGGAAGGCCAGGACAAGTTGGCTCGCGCCGGTGCGATGGGCGCTAGACATAGGGCTTGGCAAATAAGAAGCCAAGTTACTTGCAGCCGGCTTCTTTTGTAGTGACCTTGTGCAAATCCGTATCTTGACTGACAAGTGGCTTCGTCCAAGTGGCTGTCGGGTAGCGAGTATACGACACCATTCCTTACAGTAAACCCGCCCTCGGGCTTCAAATGAGCTCTCAAGCGGTACCGTACGTTATCGAGGAGAGCGAAAGAGAGTTGATGAAAAACGGATAGAATGACTCCGTATCATAGAATATCGTGCTGTTAGTGCTAGACCGTTTAGTAATGTGGAAGAGACAGGTGACAAACGGCATTATACAGAAACAGTAGAAATAGTTAGAAAGTACAAAAAATGGCTTTGCCCATGAGGGCTCTCGTCACACTTTCGAGAAAGGCTCGGCCTCGAGGCGAAAGGAGGNGGGGGGGGGGGGGGGGGGGGGTGGTGTGGATAAACGTAAATAATTGTGTCGTTCGATGTGAGCGTCATATTTCAACATACGTACGGGATTTTAACAAATCGGTTGCAGTGGTGATTGTCAACCTATGAGTTATCCTCATACACGCATATGATACCGGCGACTAGTAGAAGGGCGTATTAATTTTTTGTTTTCAGGATAAGAAAATAAGTGGGGTATACGCTGCGTGTGCCCTCTTTGGACCGCCCATTCGAAGTTTTTTCGAAGAGAAAGCGTCGCGGCAGTGCGGCAAAATTGAAAACACCTAAAACTTACGAATGAGGCTGTCTAGGACGACTTATACAGGAAGATTTCATCTTTTCGTTCACCTTCGTAATTCATCGCCGAAAATATGTCCTGTTCCCTAAAAAGGCGCAAGCGCGTGATTATTAATTGTTCCATACCGTCTGGTGCTTGCTCATCTAGTTGCACAAGTGTTTGCTGCGTTGTGTTGGGTATGGAAGCATTAGCTGGCGTGAAACATAGAGAATAATGCTTGAAGCGATGAATTGAAAAAACGCGGTATGTAGCGTTGAAAGTACGATACTGCTCTCAAGAAAGGTTTTACTGTCTCCACGTTCTCTGGACGTGGTCTCCATTACAGTATGGTATTGCAGTCCCAAACGCTTTAAAGAAGAGTACGAAGATTAGAAACGATTGTAGTCATGGGATTGCCGTCTGTAACGTGAGTCACGGGGAAATTCGATTACGCCTGTGAGGCCAGGACTGAGAACTTCATCAATTTTGACTATCAAAAGGTTATATGTTGGCACGTTAGTCCCTGTGTTTGTAGGTCCCACATTCTTTCCGCTTCGTAAATTAGTCGTTCGTAGTCTGAAGGTAATGGGGCAAGAAGTTTTAGCCTTGCCTTTGTTCGCTTGGAGTGGACAGGGCGTTGGTAAAAATCGTGCTTCGAAGGAATTTTCTTTCATCAGCCAAGTTGGAGCCAGGGTATGCGTCCAAGATCTCTTTCCGTATTCTGTTTGAGAATACGACCAGTGATTAACCAGGATCCATTCGCACTTCCAGCGAGTCGGCGTTTGATTCCACTTCTACTTCGCACCTTTCTCGCCTATCCACTCACTCGCCTGTGGGGTGATCTCGCCTAATTGGTTGGCTGCTGACCTCTCCGGCAGTCTGAGTGAAGTGATATTAGTCTTATGGAAACTTTATTATTATTACTATTATTAATATTATTATAATTATTATTTGTTATTATTACTCATTTCAAAATAATATATAGTAGGGACAATACAATGTGAAAATTCAAAATCTTCATATCATAAGGAAACTATGAGGCCTTATCGGTGACGTATCTAGACATCTTCCTGCAGAACTGCTCTATTTCCCGCTCACTTGATCCACTCCGGTACATCTCTTCAAATCTGCAAAAGCAATAAAATGTAATGCATCTATCTTTGTGCGGCACAAAAGCACTTACAGCCTTATTTCTTCTGCTATCTTTGCACGTCTTTCCTTATCTCGTTTTCAAGGTTTCTTGGCGTTGTTCTGGTCCTGCATTGGGTACAATAGAGGAAACATGCTCGTGAGCATGATAATAATCAAATGCAACCTCTTGGAGGCGTGTTAATGCGGCCCTCGCTTCGTAGTTGAGCTTGCGGAGAACTTCAATGTGTACGCTCAAAGGCGGATGGTCCACGTCTATGAGTACAGTGAGCCGTCTGAAAAATCTATGCTTCAGATACTCAAAAGGCTCTAGGGCTATTGATTGACTATGAAACGCTTCTGCTAAATTTGTGGTCCGCAGTTCCTCAAGGTTCCATTTGCACCAGAGATCTTTGTAGAACCCATGCATCCATGTTTCTCGGAAGTAGTGCAGGAAATCTTCACATTTCCCGTGAGCGTTGTTTCCCGTGGGGACGGGGGGGGGGGGGCNGGGGACGGGGGGGGGGGAGCTCGGAGGGCCCTCACCCGTTCTACCAGCGGTTGAGGAAGAAACATCACTCCTGAAAAACAAAAAAATTAATTGTTCTTGTGTCAGTCAAGCAAAGAATTTCTTTCTCACGTATCTTTCACTATTTCCCACCATTCCAAGATTGGCTCTTCTCTTTCTAGTCCATGGATGTATCTCCTCAACCACAAGGAATCTCTTTTGCGATTCAAGGCCTTCGCAAAATGAAAGGTGCAGCCTTCCACAGATGCCCTTGGAAAGACCTTGCGGGGAGCTTTTATAGCTGCTTTTTCAAAGTCTAGGACCACTCGCTTAGGTGCATCCCCAGTGACGCTGTGCGGGTGGTTCAGTGGATATTTATGCCTCCGGTGATAACGGAGTAATGTAACACAATAATATTGTAAGCGCGGGCATTCCCGCTATCAAAGCACAGAGTAATGGTAATAAATACTTTATAAGACAGGTAACTTACGTCTTCCCCGTGGCGCTGTTATAGGAAGGAGTGCGGACCCACTTATCTCGGGTCAGCTCGACCCCGAACCATTTAGGGGTGTGGGTTCAGCTAGGGATTCGTCTCAGACAGTGGGACGATGATATACATAGTTACGGGGATCGTCGCCATAGACGACGATAGAAGCTTCCTTTCAACATTTCAAAAATTTTCATGTGGGTTCTCTCCGTTTTTTTTTTCGCCGTGATGCAATAGAGGAGTGGCACCTCAACTCCCTGAGAGCACACGCCAAGCACGCAGTAAGGCTGTGCCTGGTATCCGAGAGTTTTAGGTTGTAGCGAGTGCATCCCATCCGCCACAATGATGTGCAGTCCTGCTTCGCAAGCCTTCTAAGTTAAACGTTAAGATACTAACTGCCACAAGAGATTCTCATGTACTACAATAAGTCATCTAACCCTATTGGTTGCAACAGAGAAGTAGATGTGTAGCCCGGAAGTGTGGTGTTGCAGGAAAATTGAGCCGTCGCGCAAAGTTCGGAATTCCAAGGGGACATGCTCCATGTTAATGATCTATTCACCCATACGCCGATGCTGCTTTACCAAGCATAATATCATAGAATCACCTTAACAGGGTCACTAGTTAGGAAAACCTATTTTGCCAACACCTTTCTTCTTAGCCTGATATCCTGATCGACGTATTGAAGCCCTGATGGAGTCCTCCTCTTCTTCTAAAGTAAGGTTGAATAAAAAAATATCAGTTGGATTTAGTAAACCGAAAAAATGCTCGTAAATTTCCCCGTCGTCAGTTCAAGGGGTGTTGCTATCATATCAAGGTAGACTTGAGCTGGTTTCTTCCCTGCATAAGACGAATCTCGCCTTATGTTCTGCGCCACCTAAAGAAGTCGAATACAGCATTGTTGTCAACGTTGAATATGAAAAATACCTTATACACATGCCGATTTCCTCTTTCTTCAGTGTATTTCCCAGGAGTACATACGTGATTTATGCTACAAGGATCACTCAAAAAACGCTCCCGACAACCTTAAATTGAAGTTATGGAAGGTTGCGAGTGTTTTCCTTGAGTCTCTTCACCCACTTTGATGCGTTGTGCTGGTCCCCCATCACGCCCTCTTCTTCGTTCCGCCAGGCAGTGAGCGCACATGTAGCTTTCACTGTTCTTGGTTGTTTACTTCCTGTAGAACGTTAGGGAACGTGTTGTGCCTGGAATCCGATAAATTAGTACGTGATGCTTTCCTCCCTTGCTTACCTGCCTTTCGCCAACAAATGTTTGAACTTGGGTTGCTCCGGATTTTAGGTAGCTGTAGCTGCCCCTTGGGTTTCTGAAAACGAAGGGTTTTTGTTCACAGAGCTCACAGCGCTTTCATATGCTGAGGATAAATAAAAGGAATTCGGTGTTACAGCACTCGGGGTAACAGAAAGAGAAGTTGTAAGTGGTGGAAGGGGTGAAGGTGCATAAAATAGGGGTGGTACAGTGTA
>UZAF01017554.1:0-20002 GCA_900617895.1 Haemonchus placei
TAAATAAATAAATAAATAAATAAATAAATAAATAAATAAATAAATAAATAAATAAATAAATAAATAAATTACGGTATTGCTGGTGAGCTGGCTTGCCAACATTACTGTTTACCGTCGATTTTTTACTTTTTCCAATTTCTTGTATGCTTCGGACAAATCACAAAATGTTTCCAGAGCGGAGGTGGTGTGGTGGCAAGTGGCGCGCTGTCACAAGCATGATGCAGGTATCAAATCGTGGATCGGTTCCTTCTAAGGCAACAAACATCTCATCATTAGAGAGTCGGTAATTGATGCCAGACTTTTTGGAAGGATAGTTGCACAGTCTTCTAGATCGACGGCCGAATCTATAGGTCACATACGCAATCAAAATGTTACTAAGATCCTGTATGGAAGTCGAATGCGGGGTGCATTCAGGAGTGGGACCGATCAACGCCAAAAGGCTTCGCCTTCCACCCTCAATTCACTTTTTCAGTGGTAATGCTAATGAGACGATAAGGGTTTCTGTCATACTACGAAGAACAAGACGACGAAGGCATCCTTTGCACCTTCGATGGTTACCTTGGGTTGCAGGCTTGAATTAACTTTGACTCCCCTGGCTGCTTTCATAGTCCACGGTTTGGCCAGCGAGCGAGCAAGCGATCGAGCGAGCGATTGGGGTGGCGCTTGGCCCTTTTTACAATTGAATCTTGGTCAATACCGCGGGCAAGCGCCGCCCCAATCGCTCGTTCGCTCGCGGGTGAAATCGTGAACTATGAAAGCAGCCCCTCGATGCAGTGTAGGTCTTCCACAAAATCGGGCTGAGCTGTAGGTATACTAGTATCCCACGTATCATGAGCTTTCTACACCAAGCCCTTTCCATATTGCGCGTAGTAGTCCAAACCCTTTCTGTTCCAGACAGGCTGAGTGGCCACGTCCCTTCCTTTTTACCACATCTCATATGTTGGAAAAAACTCTACCTTTGACTTTTAGTGATCCAATGTATACCCTAGTGTACATGCAACGAAACTCAATAATTCATTTTTATTGATCGCTTTACAAGTACAAAATTTCAAAATATACAACAATAAGGTAGTCCACCGAGCTATTAAGCATATGGCCTAACTGTTAATAGGACACCAATGCCCGTTTTTTGTGAACATTCCCCACACCTGACAGTTAGCTACAATCTCGTCACTTTCGGTTCTTCATCATCTCCCACACCAGAATCCATAGATGTTCTGTTAACCAGTTCTACATGTGGTTTTACTTCAAAACTTATACCAGTTGAATCGGTACTAGAGCTTTCACTGGACGATTCACTAATTTCAGGAGGCATTACAGAACTGATCATAGTCACAGGTGAAAAATCTAAATGTTCTTTCTTGGGCGGTTTCCGAACGGGAATTCCTCGTGGTGGTGGACTAGGGGCTAGTCGTTTCTGATCGAAAAGTTTCGTTGGGGCATTTTCTCTTGTGGATCTCGGTATTGTGGCAGGTGCCATGGTTGACGTCACTTGGGGAGTAAATCGACTGTTGTTCCTCGAAATGATCTCATCGTATTCCTCGTCCTCGTCTCTGTCCGCTTTCACCTGAAAAATTAAATTCAATACCAGTTAAGTTCTTTGAACGCCTCATCACTTGGTTAGAAGGGTTGAGGGTGCAAGCACTGGGAGGAGTCTCCAGAGACCACTTGCCTTCCCCGGAACCTCCTAAGACTTTTACCTTTGCCCCACTTCGACTCTTTTTTTCAGAACTTCCTAAGATAAGACCCTAGGTAGGTAGAAGATGAGCACTGCTCTCGGAGAGCACCAACTTTCCTCATTAATTCCTCCGATTCATTCCTCACGCCTTTAACCTCCAAGATACGCTCCTGTTGAAGCCTATTTTCAAAAGCAATGGAAAAGCAATGGGGAAATCGACTGTGACTTACATTTTGCTGGCTTCCAGCAGTCCTCGAATTCAATGCTGTAGCTGGAAAATAAATTCGGCTCGTTACCGTTCCCTTCTTGCAAACCTCGCAAGAATCACAGCCTCTGTAATCGATCAATAAGTATTGAATACTTATGCTTCAAATATCTCCTAGACTATAATCCAGATCATTCTGGTCTGGTCAATAATAGGCCAAAGTATAAAGTCTTTTGACGTCATTCAATCCCGTCTGAGGCATGCACCCCGCATTCGACTTCCGTTCAGAATCGTAGTGATGGATTGAATGCGTAGTGGCCTATACAATGACTGGCGATGGTTAGCCGATGTACATGTAAGTAAGTTCTTGTATCTTCCCGGACGAGCCTGGTGAGTTTAGCCGACCCAGAGGGATGGAAGGGTTAGTTGGCCTAGGCGGATATCGATCGGGGACTCGAACCTGCGACCGTGCATGCGATACAGTGCGCCAATTGCCACTACATCCCTTCTTCTAGGCAATACTTGGGCGGAATCATCATGGAATTTCTTTGCTGCACCCTGAACTTCGAATTTGGGAGGAGCACATCGGTAGTCTTGCGCCGCCTGCAGATCCCCCCTAACCCTCTCTCGTAGCCTATCCGTCTTCCTTCTTCCCCACCCGTCCTTACCCACAGAACCCTGCCTTGAACGATCGGATAAGACCAAGCATCTTCATTTATCACAAAGAAAATTGAACGTGTTTGACTACTGCTAACCTAAACTCGCATAGGGGTTTGGTGATTTGAGGTAGAGATTTGGAATTGATTCGATGTAGTGCACCATGAGGTTCTCTATCTGAAAGAAGATTTTATAACTTTCTAATAGTGAATACTAATGATATTTCAAATCCTCCAGTAGGATACTGTAACACGAACAAGACAGCTTTAGAGAATGTGAACACCTCTTGCATGGTTCATCCACGGGGACGGTATTCGATCCCTGTAGCGTGTAGGAGCTCTGGGTATCGGAGACGAAGGAACTTAAAAGAACACTGTCCGTCCTCAAAAATTCTTTACTCGAGTTATCTTCTGAAAATGCCTACGAACTTGTTCCTGAACTGCTGTTCATTGACGACCCATCGGGTCTACCTGAGTCCCATGTGGAATTCGTTTGGGGACCTTTCACCCGATGAACATCTTTCTGAACGATTTTTCATAGTAAGGTAGACACTTGAAAAAAAAATCAACATTGGGTTAACTACTTACCAAATATTTACCGAATGGACTTTTCCTGAGTTCCTCCTCAGTCAATGGTTCCCTGCTGACTCGTTGCCGAATTCCTACCGTAGGCCAATCGGGGTTACTGGAATACTCTTATTCTAACACAGTTCAGTAAGAGCAAAAAATGGTTTACTAAGGACCCTCCCAATGTCTGCTCTTTCCTATTGCGTTGCCTAGAAGGGTAGTGCTCAGGCTTAGTGCTCAATCGGAAGCTTATTGTGCTTTGGAATCAAGTTCAGAGATGTTCTAAGGGTCTGGACGTTTTAGGGAGAGGGCGCCTACTCAATCAAGCAGAGAACGGCGCCCAGGAATGACCTTCGGGAACTGTCCTTGAGAAAGTATTGGGGAAGTAGGATGACATCTGAATGGTAATTCTGCAAATCCTAAAAAGAGATGATGAAATGATAGCGTCCATCACTTTGACTTGGATACGCCATGCCTTCAGAATGCGTTCACATTGAAGGCAACTTCTCTCTGCGGTCCGTGAGATTAGGGGTCTTGCAGTGACTACTAGCGTACTATAACAGGGGTGGTCGGGCCATCCAATCTGGTTATGCCTCCGTTTTCATGGCTCCGAACCATTCCATAACCACCAAGCTAACATTACAGATCGTTCGAGAAGGATGGATCCCCAATACGTCGACATATTCTAATACAGCAATTCAAATGGAGGTTGAATAGGAGGGAACGGAATTATGAAGCGGCTGCAGGCTCCGTGATGATAGTGAACAACTTAGACGAAGTGTGTCTTACCTAGAAATTAGCATCCACAAATAAACTGATAAACTTACGGTGTCAGAAGGTTCGGTCTCCACTGGTGGCTCGGCGTTGTGTTGTGATTTGCGTAGGTAATCACATCCCGAACACTGCTCCCTGGTTCAATATGTGTTTCAATCCTAAAATAGAGCTCTGATTTACATTCCTTTTTGAGAGAAGAAAAACCATTGCTCAGGAAATGGGCTGAAATGATGATAAGGAAGACAATAACATAGGCTTTCATCCCGTCGTACGTGAGCTCTGGGCATCACATACTTACAAGTAGCTTTAGTAGGGTGGTTAAGCCTACAAATCAGCTATGCAGATGGTTCAAGCTCAAATTCAAGGCTGGCTCCATTTTCATTCATTCATTTTCGTTTCCATAGACTCCAGCTGACCCTTAACCCGTAGACTGTGCAAACTGGGAAGTACTGATGCTTTCCAGCACTGCTCCGGTCACAATAAGTTTGGCATTAGGGTTTTCTTCGATTTCTCTAACATTCTACTTCGAACTGAAAGAGAAGAATGTCGAGCTCCACATCACCTGACTGATCATTTTTTTCTTTTTCACGATGTGCCGTGCACTTGTTTTGGTGAAAATGTAGTTAGAGGGACCTCTTGACCATTAGGTACTAGAGCGCAGAAAAGAAGGAAGAGACGTCTTCGTAGATTTGTAATGCTTTTTCCTAAGCATAGAAAGTAAGCTAGCGTGCCACCACTAACAAGTTCAAAATGAAATGAATCAGGGGTCAACTGAGTTCACCTCATCTCATCACAGCTTTTCGCATGAGGTAAAAGACTAGCCCAATCTCCCCACCTACATTTTCACCCTCGATGATTTCCTTTCTGTTATCATGAGTTATCGGAATTGCAAAGACTTTCAAAGCCGATGCAATAATTATAGGAATTTTATGAATAAGCAAGCTAAAAGAATAAAAATATCTTATCAAATATCTGAACATTGAAAATACGAATATTTACTGGAAGTCAGAAGAGGATGGCGAGCTATTTGCTAAAATATCGGTTAGTATTGGCCCTTCTGAAAGACTTTGGACCCCGATATACGCTCACGACAGCTGTGCTTATGACCATTGACACTGGTCCACTCCCTACTTCAATACTATCACGATCCAGTTGCGTTTCTGCAGGTACTGTGATTACTCATATTGTAGTTGAGTGCAGAAATGGAATGTTCCTGTTGACGTCCATCTTTACCAGCGGCACATGGAAGTTCGCCAGTTCTCGGACGTTATGGACCGTAAGCAACTGATAAGGACACAAATTCCTAAGCGCTGTATCACTTTTTTTTCCTAAGCGAACACCAAAATGACTGCTAACGATTATCGATTACCAAATTCCGAGACACGTTTTTAAGAAAAATTCCGTGCCGATTTTCATGCCAAGAAAAAGAAAACACGAATTTCAGTATTTGGTCCAGATATGCAAGAAGAACTGTGTACATGGTAGGGGTGTTGTAGTGCCAAATGGACGCGCTACACACTTATGGTCCGAAAATCAAATCATAAATCGAAAGCCCGGCTGAACCAAGCCTTCCAATTCACAGGGTCGGTCAACTCTTTAATGCCAAACTCCTTTGGCAGTACATCGCCACATTTCATTCAATGGGAAAATTGCGTGTTCAATCTCCGGCGACTCTGAATGGAGGTCGAATGCGCGGCGCATCCTCTAAGTGGAATGATTGGTGTCACAAAACCAGTCCCAGCATTCTATTTTATCTATTAGAGGAGCTTGGCATGTGACTATATCTGTTTTGATAAAAACTGCGAGCCATATATTATACAAGAAAGCTAACATGTACATCCTACGAGTGGGAGTTGCTTAGAACCCATCAGGATTCAGGGCCTACAGAGTAGAATTCAGGCGAATGCTTCCCCTGACAGTTTTTCAATTGGAAATCCGGGAAGGCGTCCTAGGAAACATTGGAATGTACAAATACTGTTGAGCTTCAAATGAGTTGGAAGTAATCAGTATATGCAATTTACGGCCTATTCGGGATTGCCCATGCAAGGCGCTTCTCATGCAGAAAAATTCAGGTTCTGGGAGATCTACGGGTGATCTGGACGACTCATCGAACCAATGTTAAACTAGTAGTTCATTTTCACTTCAGGGATCCAGCAGATACACAATTATGTGCTCTTAGCCAATACCCAACCTCAAAGTTACTAGTTCCTTCGTCTGTTAAGGCATCTGACATCTGTTAGGGCGTCACATGACAAGTGCAGGGTGTATATGTTGATAAAACTGAAGGCCAGCTTTCCGGCGCCAGTCGTTTCCTGTCAAGGCGCCACAAATCTGCTTTGTATTGGTATTGACACCTTCACTTCCTGCAGATGGACACCTAAACCGATGAGTGATGCTGCACCTCTTTCCACAGGAAGTGAAGGTGATAGTAGGGTATATGGGGTTATCAACAAAAACAAACAAGCAAATATGGAAACAAGTATGAAAACAGAAGGGAATGGGGTCTCCCTTGACGTTAGTATTTCCTAGATTGGAGAGAATGGCTCGGTACAATCCCGAATGGCTGGTTGGTTTTTTGATGCATTTGCTAAGCACCAATGAAGTGTAGCACATGGTGGCTGAGGGCGTGGTCTACAAGTGGGCGGGATCTGAGGGTTAAGCTCACTCTGTACCAAGCTGAATTAATCGGTTATTCCAGTTATGGCGGACCTTAGTATTGGGCTGTATCCAATCCCACTGACTTTGATTCGCCCAAAACTGCCTCTCAAACCCAAAGTTATGAGTGCACAGAGCAATCAAGGTAAGAATCATAAAGGAACATTTTACTGCTAAGAGGTCGTTATAGTTAGAAAAAGAGGTTGTAAAATTCGATTCGACCTTACCTGAAATCATATGGCAGGCTGATATCGGAACTTGAGAGACCTTTGCTTTTGCTTCTTCCCCGTGATCCCAAGAAACCAAACATTTTCGTTCGTTGCGGCGCAGTCCTGAAGGAGGCCGATAAGTCGTGGAAACTGATAGGTCGAATGCCCAGTTGGCATCTAGCGGATTATGAATTCTTCAGTCCCGGAAAACTTAATAACTTGTCATTACTATTTGGAAAGCTGTCACGTATATGGTCGGACCGGGACCGATTCATAGAACGACAGCTGCCGAACCATTGCACTGGGGGCTCAGAATATTTGCCTTCCATCGCTGATAACGCCCTTATAAGGTAATACTATATGTTCGTTACTACTCATAGAGGGTCAGTAAACAAAGTAAACAACATAACTAAAGTATAGATCAAAAGAATCCGAGTAAGGGCTGGAAAGTGGACAGTGAAAGAGAAAAATCTGAGAACAGGCAGGTGTCTATTACTCATTGTATGTAGCGGTGACTATTGATTAGGTTCACGCCTTTTCAATAAGGAACTCTGTGGAATGTTTGGAATTTGAATCGCATAAAGAACGAACTTATCGAGACTGACTAAGTCGTTTGGCAGACGTCATGCATTTGACTTCCATTTGGAATCGTCTGGACGTTTGAAAGGGGATTGACGTAGCCAATTGCTCTCACTGATCAGCTGACTTTCAGCTGCCCATGCTTCGGCCTCTTTTAAAAGAGTTTAACCAGATAATGATGTCAGCGTCATGAAAAGTGGCTACAGCCCCGCATACATGATTTCTGGGGTTTCCAGCCCCATGCCTAACCATCCCTCAAGAAGAAAATGGAAAACGAGATGAAAGGGATATATATGGCACTCTTGAAGAATTTTTTAAAGTTTTACAATCTGTAAGGACATCATCAAGAACGACCTTCCACTTCTCTTGAAGATACTGCCGCTGCCAACTTCTTCCATCCCCTCAATTTTCCTCCTTTTATATAGTGGGAGAATCCTCATGCTGAGAATGCTCCCACGATAGCTTAGCCCTGACCCTGTAGTCCAAATGACAGTTCATTACTTACTCCCACTCGTTCTGATGTAAGTTCTGAAGTATGAATTCTTATTGGGAACCCCTTTTCCTCCATTTATAGACCGATTTACTTTTCTTTCGCTATGCTTGACTGGTATGGTACATTCACCCATTTTGGCCGCGAAATTCGTGGTGGCTGAACTACGCGGCAAAATTCGTAGTGATTTAAACGACTCTCGCGCCTACCATTGGGGCGCAAGTTTCCTTAGATTGGACAAGTAGGGCCAATTGATTCTACTTATCTACCCTACTTCAAATTTGTGCCCCATAGTTAGGCGCCAGAGTCGTTTAAACCCATCGCGCAGTTTGCCCCGTCTATCCAGAATTGGGTGGATGTTCCATCCCCACGCTTGATAGCAGAATGACGATGGAACCTCCTTTTCCCTCATTGCAACAGATGGTTAGATACTTCACTAAATCAAGAGTTCCTAAAGTTGAAGCGAGAAAATGAAAAAGGACAGTGAGGCTACGCAAAATTGATGACTGTGACGGCTATTAATCATGAAATATTAGGCCATGAAAAAGTTAGTTTGTAGAAGGGGTAAGTTCAGATGGACTTCATTGAAATTCCAAGTAAACGGTCGATTGATGGAAGTGGACATGAAGTGGCGTCGAACGCGAAA
The DNA here is from genome assembly GCA_900617895.1 of Haemonchus placei. Taxonomy (NCBI): domain Eukaryota; kingdom Metazoa; phylum Nematoda; class Chromadorea; order Rhabditida; family Trichostrongylidae; genus Haemonchus; species Haemonchus placei. The sequence goes on from UZAF01017554.1 coordinate 8,460, forward strand.
TGGACGGTTTCCTTATCACTATGGGACGCGCTCTCGCCATCCTATAGACTGAATTCTGAAGCTGCACATACGTAGGACATCGTCATCGCTCCCAACTTATGATAAGCCAAACTTTCGGGTGATTTTCGTTTGTATCTTTTGTGGGAAAGTGACTCATCTTATGAAATCAGACAGCAAGGTATGATTGAGTTTAAAGAAGGACTATTCTTCCTCTCAACCGAGTGAAACTGTGGTGTCATTTGTAAACAACAACAAACGAGTCGTTTTCGAAACAATTTCTCTAATAAGTTGCAAATCAGTTTATTATTCTGTTTTTTATCAATGTTAGGGACAAACCAGTCGAAGCCAATTGAGTTGCGGCCATAGAGATCCCTAGAACAGTAGTTGTATAGGAAAATCTCGTATTGCCCAGATTCAACCAAGCAAGCCCATGTAGAGCAGTCTGTGGACCAGTTCCCTTCAAAGCAGGCTTGATACCAGAAATAATTTATGTTGGAAGGATATGAGTTTGACTAGACCTGGCAAGATTCGTTCTATCAACCTCGAGTGTATGCAGTAGTCGCGCCTCTGACCATTGCGCCGTCTTGGACAGACTGTTTCATGTTCTTACTTCCCTTTATGCTAAGTAACTATGCATGCAATGCGTAGAGGGAACTAAAAGCACGTGCCAAAGACGATTGTTGATGTTATTGATCAACATCAATAAATCAATATCCATGGGTGGTTTCGTTTCTCATGGTAGAAAAGGACATGCCGCTTCCGTCAGTTTTGCTTGATTATGTTGAAGTTTGGGTGAGTATAAGTGCAGGATCTGAAATGAAAATGATATAGATCAACGCTGAACAATCGATATCAATCAATAGCATTTTGAGATTGGGTAGAACTCAGCATATAACTTCAACGCCTTTGCCTCATAGTTTTGAGACTTGGCGAATAGAAGGGCATTTTATAGGACCTCAATGGTGATCAGCAAAACTACGAATCTAGTTGAAATGGTCGTGTTATATATACGATAAAACTGATTGAACTTGGGCGAATGGAAGGGCATGGGGAAAGGCATTCCGAGATTTCAACACTGATGAATTTTAAACTTTTTTCATGAGCTGTCAAGGTGTGGGTGATGCCAGTACTCCAGTGGCTTGAGCCTGCCCTTCAATTTTTTTTGGTAAGAATTTGATGGATTTCTTGAAATGAGCTGATTTAGCACTTCTTCCTTGCCCGCTCAACGGCTAGACGGTGGGGGAGGGGAAGAGAGGGTGGGGTTCGACTGTCCACCTGGTATACGAAGGCCCGTGACGTGATGATTAGGATCTTCGTTGTTGCGAAGATCCGCATAACTAGACAATTTTACGGCCAAACGCTTCAATATTCCACTGAGTCCATCTTGCGGGTAAGAAAAATACTTTTTATTGCTTTGCGGTTTTCCTTGTCTTTTGAAAATCTACCATTTTACTTTGCAACTGGAATCGACGCTTTTCCATTGTTTGCTGTCAGAATCCGGTCTCTTCAAGGCCTTATATAGCGCCACTACGTTTACAGTACCTGCAAAACGGATTTTGTCAAATTTTAGCAGAGTTGTTACTGTTGGCGGCCCTCAATCGAGTAATGAGCGTTCCGCCACCAAGACGACACCTCCCACAGCCTATACACTCATTACACCCAAATATTTAGTTAACTCGAACTTCTCAGTAGCCTCGAAATTCTAATTTGAAGAATCTAGCTGAATAATTCATTCGAAATTCCTTTGATTCAACGTAAATGAGCAATTCTTTCAGAATTTTTGGAAGTTCCGGCCTATGCGCGGTTGATGCGCAGGTGGCGCAGCCTAAAGCCTAGCCTGTTATCTGGCGCTGTTCTTGGTCTCGTCCTCATCCACGTTGTTCGTTCGATTCTCACGGCTCCCTTGATTTTCCCAAAGTAGGATTCATAACATTATTGTCATACTCAGGATCGTAACGTTTCTATTCTTTTCAGAACCTCTGCCACAAATCCCCTAGCACCCGTGGTGATTGCTCTTATCACCTCAACTGATCCTGCCAAGGTAAGCTTACCTAAACCACCAAACTTAGATTATTTGTATGTAAATTTCATTTATTATCTTCGTAGACCGCTCTCTGTGAGGAAACCTGGTTGAAACGGGTGCATAGCCACATCGTTTTCACTTCCCGAAGGAACAGCCGTACAGACCAAATCTTTCTCCCACATAGACACGGGTCTTTGTGGTCTTCGTTTAGGTAATGCCTACTTTCTGAGAATCTTACAAACTCAAATCTATTTTATAGATTTCTATTATCGATTTAGTTCCAAAGCATTGTTCGCCGATCGTTACCTTCCACACCATTACTCTTGGTACATAATGACGTCAGACGATACCTACGTACTAGTTGACGATTTAATGCAGGTATGCTCCCGAATGACCGAGTGAACGCGATTTTCAACTGAAAACTTTTTTATTTTAGGATCTCTCAGCATTCGATCCCGATGAGCCGTATATGGCCGTCATTGGGCCGACAAGCATGCATGAGGTGATTTTTCTTTTGTGGCTCTTTAGCTCTTTCTGGAATTCCTGACTACATCGTCGTCTAAGGTGCTTTATTCAATGAGATGTAAAAAATGCAGAGGTAAACAATGCTGATGAAGTCTTGAGGCAAACTTTTGGCAAAGCTGCTGTGTCAAGTACATAAATGCGCAGTCCACGATGAAAATATTCTCTAATATTCCACTCCGGGATGAACCTGTAGCCCATAAGGATGACAAAGTGACGCTGCCGGTTCGAAAACGTCTAGATAGGGCGTGATGAGGGCCTCAAAACCGGTTGAACTGGCTTACACACTGAGGCGGACGAGTTCTCTCGAGTTGCAGAGGCCACAGAGATAGCCACATTCGCACCGGGACCACATAGCATGCATGCACAAGCAGCTTACTGTGGCCAGCTGTACGCAACGACACATTCATTCGGCAGCTCGTCCAAATAGCCCTTTCATGCAACTTTTGTCAGCACGTTGTTGTTAAACCCCTAATACGCCCATTTTTGCATTTACTTATTTCAACACTTTTGCACCAATTTGGACTGTCACTTCTTTAATTCATCTGCAATTGGATTTCTCGAAATTATCTGGAACTGTGCCTTTGAAGTTTCACTGACGACTCATACTTTGTACAGGAAGCGAGTGATTGGAAGCAAGGATAACCTGCTTGTCCTAATAGTTCAAAGCTTCATATCAGGAAATTTTTGTATCCCTGAACGGGTAGAAATTTCAGGAAAACTTGCCAAAGTTGCATGCCGTAATTATAGTCTCCAGAGGAGCGATGAACTCATTTTGGGATGATATCCAGAAAGGCTATGAAGGATGTGCTGTAACCAGTGAACCGAGCAGTTGTTTAAACGATATTGTACATCTGAACCTGAGAGAGGATGCACACAAACGCTTACGGTAAACTATACTGTTGTAATGATCACACAATCCAGTAGTCTATCCCTGATTACCGCTATTTTAGGTATCTAACTATGCAAAGGCATTTTGCCAGGTACAAAGAAAAGGACGAGTCTCACACGCTTGAAGGGTATAATGATGGAGCTCAGGTAATTTTGATGGTGTTTATCGGAGGTGAAGGTAGTTTGGAAGAAGAGCCGCACACTAAGACAAGCATGATGGGATACATACCAGAACCGTACCTGCCTAGGCCTTTCATCCCTTCTCGGTCGGTTGATTGGTATCAGTTTGTCTGGAAAGATGAAAACACTGGCTTGAACAACGGCTACCCCCCGCAAGTCATTGTGTAAGCTTCCAAACAGCCACTACGTTGAGTATCGCATGAACGGCAGTGAGTAGCTCTGGAAAATTCCAGCCTTCAATTTATGTGAGATGCAGAGGTGGGACAAGGGCAGACAGTGCCGCTACCTTAACTTTGATCCTGGATTAAAACGCTGCTTTAGTCCGTGGAGCACGGTTATGCCCTCCGCTCCACTAGCATTTTTGAGTTGGCCGTAAACTATAGGCACGGATTATTATGAGCATCATGATGTGCATAGAGCTGACTGCCACAGATCCTCGCATCACTTCAGCTGAATGCATTTTTCCAAAAGCTACTGCAATTCGAAATGGAAAATGGTTGCATGGCGTAACCCGAACAGCGCCTCAGGGCTGGCTCCCGACGCGCTGTTCGGATTACGCCACGCAACCATTCTCCATTTCCATAGGCTGGAAGCCATAGTACCTTTTTACTTCTAAATTTACGTCACGTCCTGAGGTTTTGGCGTTCATCAATCTCATCTTTGGAATGCGCCCCACATTCGTCTTCCACTCCGAATCGTAGTGGCGTATTGTATGCATATGTGGCTTATACAATGACATGGGGTGGTCAGTCGACGTACAAGTCAGTGCTTTCATTCTCCCAGTCAGGTACTAATTAGGCGACCCGAAAGGATGGAATGCTCGGTTGACCTGGGCGGGTATCGATCCTCGATTCGAAATTTGGACTACGCATGTGAAAAATGAAAACCGTTTGCCACCTTCACCACCAATCTAATTACGTTATAGTGTACATGCAAGTAAATGTAGATTTACATAGCACTTAGCATTTTGTGTAAATGATAAAATAGTTTTTACCCATACACAATAATTACAGTGTATTTTACAGGCTCTATCAATGGTTAGCGATTTTCTCATCAGTGTGCATAACCTTACCGTTGAAGATATCCGAATATTTGATCTACTTTTCAATAGAATTAGAGTTTCCATAAAGTCATGATTTCAACCAATTTTCGTATTTTTTATAAAATTATCAAATTTCGCAATATTGTATTCTCCTAAGGATGAACTCATGTATTTTGATCTTCAAGCGATGTCAAAATTTGACATGATAAATCTTTCAGGCAATCTTTCGATAGGTTTTTGTCGTTGTTCACGAATTTGCCAGAGGAGTTGTTTTTTAAATTTTTTGGCTTCAAAAAAAAAACAAGTTAAATTGGGGGTTGGACGAGAATGTGACGAAAAAAGTTGCATGGAGGGAGAGTTTGGACGAGCTGCCCGAAAATGTGTGCCATTGCGTACAGCTGGCTACAGTAAGCTGCCTGCATGCAACGTGTACGTCATGGTACGAATGGTGCAGATTTTGCAGCCTCTGCAACGCCGTGTGAATTCGTCCAGCTTGGAGTGTGTACGTTAGCTGAACCGGTCTTAAAACCCTCGATACGCCTTGTCTAGCAAGTTTTTCGATCCGCCAGCATCCCTTGTACTATCCTTAGGGGTCAAAGGTTCAGCCTAAAGAGTAATTTCAGAAACCATTTTCATCGTAACCTGCGCCTTTATGTTACTATACCAGTCGGGCCGCCTGACTAGCGCCGGGCTTCCCTCCTTCCAATGGTGTCCCGGCTTCGCCGGGCGGTACTCCTTNGAAATCTGCTATGCGTAAATAACTCTTCGAATTCTCCTTTTTCCTCGAAAGCTCTACACCCTCAGTATTAGCTCCTGATTGGGAGCGATCTTTTTCTCTGAGTCATCTTCGCTGTGTTCGGTAAGAACATCGTATAATATCACAAATGAAATTTTCGTGCAATTGGAATTCTTTGAACGCCCTGTGGTCAAATTGTCAATTTTTGCCCAAACCCCGCCCCTGTGGGCGAGATCCTTTCCTGCCACTTATACTAAGTGTTCGTATCCTGTCGCCTGTACTCCTACCAAGTTTGAACGCTCTAGGGCCCAATTGACAATTTTCGCGCAATCCCCGACCCCTATGGACGGAGTCTGGTCCTGCCACCTACAGTGAGTGTTCCCATCCTGTTCCCATGACTCCTACATGGGGACAGGAGTTGTGAATTTTTGCAAAAAACCCGCCCATTGTGGGCGAAGTCGGGTCTTGCCACCAACCATTAGTGTTCTGACCCTGCCGCCTGTACTCCTACCGGGTTTGAGTGCTCTAGGATCACGGGACATGAGTTCTGGTCAAACATTTATTTCTCGACATGAGTTCTGGTCAAACATTTATTTCTCACAAACCCCGCCCCCTCTGGGCGGGGTCCGATCCTGCCACCCACTAAAAGTGTTCCCAGATTACTCCTACCAGATTTGAACGCTTTTGGTCCACAGGGACAGGAGTTATGAATCTCCGGTCAGACACAAACACATACACACAAACACACCAACAGACACACTTAGCCGATTATATAAGTAGGATAGTACTGAGTATCGCTCAATAAAGAAATCTGGAAATACTAAATTGTAGAAATGACGCTAAAGAGAGGGCACGGAAAATGAGAAGTCGGTTAAAACACCTGGAATTCTAGCCTTCTTAAATCTGCATGAGCGATAAGCACACGTGGATTGATTTCAACAGGTTTTTCAGAGAGAATCTGCCTGAACTTTTAGAGAAGTGTAGATTTTTTGTTCTGGAAGCTTCCGTAGAATTACATAAAGGACAACACTCACTCCTGCGAACATAACGTATCCGTAGATTCCTTTGTATCGTAGTCGGTTAACGGGGTCGAGTTCAGCTTTGGCTCTTTTTTTTCAGGCTGCGATGCGTTGGGATAGAGAAAGCACAGATCCGCTCATAAGGGCCTCCATGGCCCACTCCTTAACAAACGCTCATTGGGTTTCAGCAGTGGAGTGGCCGGATTCGAACTTCTAATGAGAACAGTACAGTTGGAGAGACAGTTCGGCCAGGGGCACAGTTCACGATAATTTTTCGGTAGCCGGTTTCAGAGGCGTAATGGAAGTGGTTATCCTTCTTATATATAAAGCAGTAACTTGGTTTGTCGGTATGTCGGTATGTCGGTTTGTCGGTCTGTCCGTCCGGGTTACTTTGTGATTATGATAAAGGTAGTGATATGGAAAACTTATTCTTCTTATATAAAAAGCAGTCACTTTGTGGGTAGGCTAATGGAGTAAAGTGAGCACTGCGGAGTGAAGTGAGTAATATGAAGTGAGGTGGATGATTCAAATTGTGATCTCTACTGTACTGTAATGGCAGTACTTCGACACTGGTCCAGAATAAAGCAGAAAAACGAAAAAAGCACGAAGTTTGGCGAGTTTTGGAAGATATAGGTCTTCAAAAAGTAGTAAAATCAGAGGATGGACGACAATTTGACAGCGAAGTTCTATGGCATGGGTACTTTTACTAGCTGTCCAAATGGGCGCACTAAAGCACACAGCTGGCTGCAGTAGCTGCTTGCGTGCAAGATATGGGTCCCGGTGCGAATGGTGCAGCCTCTACAGCTTTCACAACGCTTGAGATCCCGTCCGCCTTCGGTTTGAAGGTAGACTAACAGGTAAGCCGGTTTCGAGACCCTTATTACGGACTATCTTGGCCGTTTTCCGGCTCAACAGCGTCTCTTCGACTATCTTTGGGGACTACGGATTCATAAAAGAGAGAAATCTCAGAAACCATTATTAACATGATCTGTGATTTTAAATAAGCCAGTAAGAGGGACTCGGAGGGGGCGGTGTCCTCATATAGCAATTCCATGGAAACTTCCAGAACGGTGCAAGAAAAACTAGACTTTTACGAGTTTTCGGCAGACGTTTTTTGAACTATGTACCTAATATTATAAGGTTGTTTCTAAGGAGCATGCATGCTTTTCTCTAAAGGTAGCGAGACTTCCGAGCAATGAGGGATTGTGCTAGGTATCCCGGATTCAGAGATGATTAAGTGGTGCATGCCATTACCAACATGACAACGGGCGACGTGTCGAAGACGAAGACGGGTGGAGCAGACGGGGCCTGATAAAAGGACAATGAGTCACGTAGAAAAGACTCCACTTCACTCTTCTCGTAATTCACCACAGGGTTCTCTTATACTGTCGCCAATCTTCTAGCCTATATGCTGTTACTTCTTTCCGTCGCGACCTTGATCAATCTTATATGATTTTTTCCGTTTGCTGCTAATGAACGTCGACAATGATCGTTATCGATCAGATGATTTCCAAATCATCTGAATGGACCTTTTCTAAGTTAGACCTATCGGCAAAAGTTTTCCTATTTACGTCACCCATTTAGATAAAATTACTATTACCTAAGTTGCAGAATGTTTAAGATTCATCAGGCTACTGTAGTTTTCCCAGAGAGTTCAATACCACCCAAAAGGTCAGTATAAAATTGGCAAAAAAGCCGTTATTTGAGGGTGTACCTAACCTTCGCGGACGAAGGATTTTAGATCCAAACTTAAACGGACTCGGGCAAGCGAGTGCCAAATCTCTGGAGGAGGTCTTGCGGCTGAAAGTGCCCCGATCGCACATAGCTTTAACCTCAGCACTTCCTGCCAATCGATAGGGCGCTAATTTCTAGGTTCGACCCATTCATGGCGCGTTACAATGGTCAATCAGCTTCTTTTTGAATGTCTACAACTCGCGGCGACCGCGGCAAGCGTCGCCTGCCACTTGAGTCTAAACCCTCGATATCGTCATCGACTGTCTCACCGTCCAATTCAAAATCCATGCGGAACTTCGCTTTCAATTCATTCCACCGTCAATTCGTCCTTAGTAGGACATGGCCAATGTGCAACAGTGTTAGATTTGTAAGATTTATTATAAATTTAAGCATCATAGACGAATAGATTCAACATTGATAAGCAGTTTAACTGTCGTTTTGTAGTTTTACTCATAAAAGTCGCCCTTTTTGTTGTCAAGGAGTTTTGCAAACTGTGGTTGCTTTCGAGCGTATTCGTAGATGCATTTCCTCGCTTCATCACTTAGCCTAAGCCTCATGGCAATACGGGCAAGTTCACGTGCACTGAAAAGTGAAAGTGTAGGGTTTGAGTACGTGCGGAACGATTAATGGAATCATGACAGAACTCGAAGTCCGAAGAAATTCATGATACAGCAACCCTGCCGACACTGTCAGATACTTCGGTGACACTAGCCATCCTCCCATATCTCCGCCCAGAGTCCTTTTTCATAAAGCCGTATATGTGGTGAGTTGCTTGGGAGTGACGGCGCGACCTCCGTTTCACTCCATGTGATTACTGTATCATGGATTGGATGCTTTCAAGTTTCAGCGATGTGCGTTGCTTTTAGCGACAACCGGCCAACCGACAGCGTTGATGGCCACAAGTTGACAAAGCAGGACACATTGCGTTCAGGGTCGCGTGCGCGGTATCGATCGATGTCTAGCGTTGTCAACGCGTGGCCAGCAATGCGCGGTAGGTCGGTTGGACATCGGCTGAGACAATGCACCTCGTTGAACTCTGGAAGCACCCATTTTTTCGGACTTCAAAGTCTGCCTTGTGCAATGGCACTCCTTCCGTTACCTTTCTTCAGTCCTTTTAGCCATCTCGGACGTCCTGTTCATACTTTTAATGGTTAGTATCACAAAAATTATACTTATGAAACTCAAGAGAATCACCCCAAGGAATATAAGCGCTATCCACCAATTTCTCTGAAATTATACACTTTTCAAAAGGTACCATAAAAACAGAGTTCTTCACGTTAATCAACCCCGTCTATAGAGGGGGGGGGGGGAGTTCTTCCCATTCAATTTCCATTTAAAATCGTAGGGCACTTTGAATGTGTAATGGCCTATAGATGACTTAGGCAGATGGAAAGCTCGTGTAATGTTTTTATCCTTCCAGACTAATCTGGATCCGATTAACCGATCTCGGGGAGATGGAAGGGTAAGTTGGCCAGGACGAGATCTCTGGTCCGGGTGTCGATCCCTGGACCGTGATTCTAATATAGCGCGGCACTTGCCACTGCAACACTCCTACCCTAAGAATATCAAGTGCCGGGATACCAAATTGGGGCATGGGAGAATTGGAATCAGAGGCTGAGGAATATTCCATAGTCGGAGTATTCGAGAATCGTGAGTGTCAGTATGGGCTACATACGTATCACCTTGGATAATGGCAGTGGTAATGCAGATATGAGGAATATGGAGTTAGCTACTATAGATCAGATACATATCGATCGAAAAAGTGGGTACAGTTTATGTGTATTCAATGCTGGCAGCGAAGTTATGCATCGTCATTTTGGACGATTTAGAAAGAGAGACGGTGGAATCTGATCAAAATCAGCCCACCCTGTAACTTGTAGAGCAGCTTTCCCTCATTGGACGACAACCCATGTTTTGGGAGTGCCGAACCACCTCCCCACATCTTTCCGTGGACGTGTACTTCCACTTGAATACTTATATGACTCATGCAAAAAAATGATGATGGTCAGTCAATCATACTATGAGCCATACTAGTTATCACTGTGCCCTGATGCCAATCACCTACTCGACTACGGAGAGAAGGAAGGAGTGGTCAGACTGAGAGGGATTTTGTCCGGGACCATCTGCACCGTTTCTACTTCACTCCAGCTCATCACCTGTTTGTGCCATTATTTCCCATTCACAACAATTGACCAGAGATTTTCTCGAATGCAGGAGCGAGACAACAAAAAGTGCCACTTCGCTATCTCTCAGTTTTGCGGGATCGGATCCCAGCCACTCCTGCATACGGTTTAAGCCCTCTGATTTACCAGCAGAAGCTTGTCATAGATGTTTCTTGGGGCCAGCTTGCGCTGTTGTGTAGCTTGAAGGAATGGCAGCGTAGGCCATAGGTGGAAGTACGGGGTGCCCCAAGTGGGCGCATGAGGGATTCAAAGGAAGCAACTGGCTGTATGCCCTACCTGGGTACGTCGCTTGAAGCACTAACCTCAGAACCATTTCCAGATTTACTTTCGACCGTAGACGGTAGCAGCAAAACGAATACAAGGCCAGGGGGCCATCTTCTTCTCATCGATCTAGCAAAATGATTCACCCTTCACTGTGGAATTCTAAGAAGGTCAGTTTGATAATGCCGAGATAAGGCAGAAATGAGTAAGCAATCATTGATATTTGCCAATTCCATTTTGAAGCGGTGTTCATTCTATACCAATGTTGCTGTATGGGTTTTTCAATTCAGACTATGGGACATGAGATGCCACTGTTTGTCGCGCTGCTGAAATTGGGGCATCAGACCGCCATGGCGATAGTCGGCAAACTTACCAAAAGCTTCTAGCTCTGAACCCTTTTCTAGCTACTGTGACTGGCAGTAACCGCCAACGCGGCGACCTGATTCCTGAGAGTTAGTAATGGTAAAATCTCCCATCACCTTAGCCCCCCCCCCCCCCCCAACCCGCGCAGGAAATTGGTCTGAATGTCGTGGGACAACTTTTTTCCTCGTTCAGAGCCCATCCATGGATACTGACATGACGACACTCTTCTTGAAGCGGTTCGGAATGGTTCCCTGTACAGGAGTGAGGGCGATATTTTCACATTCGTTTCGAATCCGGATTAGCTAGTTGTCAAATAACTGAATAGTCAATCTTCACAATCTTCGTTTCAACCCCCATGCAAGAGATCCTTCTATGTCCGCTGATTTCGAATTCCAAGCTCAGATGACAGTTGAAATTGTGGTGGTCGTGAACACTGAGCTTTACCTTGCAAGGGTGAGTTATTCATGAAATGGGAACGGTAACGGTCTTCAGTACCCTTGCACATGCTATGAAGTAGAGAAAGAAGGTCTTTGGCTACCCTTCCAGCTCTATATGCTTAAGTCAGCAGAAAGAAAGGTTTGAAGCTCGA
>UZAF01017554.1:20675-33708 GCA_900617895.1 Haemonchus placei
CTTAGAGCTGTTGGTAGGAGGTTGATGAAAAACTTGGTTCCCCAAGATTATAATCGGTCTGTTTTATTTGGCCGTAAGAAAATGTTGAAATGTAAGGAATGTAATAAAACAAATGTTGCAGGGTTTTTCATCTATATTCGTGGACGTTGAAATCGATTTCATATATAGTTTTAGGGTGAAAATGTAGTTGGTAGGGAGGGGGAGAGGGGGGGGGGGGAGGAAAACTGTAGCCGACCTTTAAGGAATATTTGTTTATTTGGTTCGACATAAGCTTCAGCAGGAGAGGAGCCTGGAGTGGGTGAGATTATTACCTCGTGTACGAGCTGGTATGAGATAAGAATTGAACACTCAATCGACTTACACATCCCGATGCTTGGTAGGGAACGTTTCTAGGCACCTTCACGGGCTCGCTGAATCGGCTTCCTCTTCTGCACTCCAGCTCTCAATGTTGGAAAAGAGCGGTCTACCCCAACTACATTTTTCGTAGTTTTGTCGTAGTTTCGTAGTTTTGTCGTTCTATTCTATTTCCTAGATGCTGCAGTTCCATTTGTTGTTCAGTGTCAGTTTCGTACTTCTGCACCCCCTTCGTGAACCTTTCATTTAATTTCAATTTCAAAAACTTTTCTATCAAATTTGTGAATTGCCTACTGGGCAATTTTTCATGTATTTAGTGAGCAAACGACCGTTTACTCTGTCGTCAAGATTTGCAGCAGTGTGGTCGTGGCTTCCTGTGAGTATTAACTACAGGGTAGACGGTCGTGGGGTGCTGCGGAAGTAGAGAGCTCACAGAGAAGCAGGAAAGAGTCACCACAAGTTGGGTAGACTGCCGCATCGTTCCTCAAGAACTCAAAGGAAAAAGTTGGGCTGCTTCCAGCCTTGATGTGCCTGAGTCTACAATCAACAGGACGCACATGGCTTTTTCTGACACCAATCAAGCGCATTCCCCTTCAACCAAGCGACGCATCGATGTAGAGGTGCGAAGACGCAAGTAATTCATAAAACTCTATGCTATGGATGCTGGGTCGCAGTCCTTCAATATGTGCCAGCGAAACTGGTTTCAATATAGCGATGACCAGGCCGCAAATAGTGACAGCCGGCCAAAGAGTGTCAGCGCCTCGGATCAGGGAAATCTCCATCTGCTGTGCTATGAAAAGTCAGTGAATGATCTTTAACGGCATACCAGATCGTAAATTATGAAAATTACATTACCAACTGCAAAATTTATGAAACCCATTGCAAGTTTACGAGATGGTGTTCGAAGATATGAAAGAAAAACCATAGTGTTTTTCAGTATATTCAGCATTGACTTCAGCGTTCATAAATGGGGTTGAATACTTGGTAATCATGTAATTAACATGTAAGAGTGTACCAGATTTTTGAAGGTTTTTTGGACGAAGGTGATTATTAACTGTCTTTCTAACCCTACATTTACTAGCCCTCACCTCTTCCTGATCCATTCTCCCACTTTTCAATGATTATGCAGAGGTATTTTGGAGAAGTGGACTGTATTTCAGACGAAAAATACTGCAAGGAGAGAGGGCCGTTGTATAGACTGAGTACTGTCTGAAACTACATACACTCTCATTCCTGAACATTTCAGAGCTCTCTATTTGGGACTACTTCAGCATTTTCCATTTTCTTCATCCTCTTTTTAATAACTGTTCAGAGTTTTACTCCACCAATGTTCCACGTTTATCATTCGTGGCAAATTGTTTGCTCTTTGAACTGAAGAAAACCACCATTAAATGGAGGCGACGCCTTGCACGTTTTGCCAAAAAGAAGTTCGCCCATAAAGCGAAAAGACAAAGCAAACGGCTGAAAGGAAGCATGTACAGCTGGTAAGTTTACATACTCCAATTTTTATCGTTATGAATTCCAGAGTCTCACTGTCGGATTCATTGTCGTTATGTGATTCATGGTCGTTATGTAGACCTCTTTTTTTTGACCTCCAATCCTTTATGAGACATATTAACCATTTCAAGTCGAAAACGTTCAGCCTTTTTGTCTAATTCAAAACTTTTGTTGATCTTCTATTGGTCCACTTGGTAAATCCAATATGGAACAATATAGGGAATCGCTGGAAGAACAGCAACTGCATAGTATTATATTATTAGAAATACTTCTGTGCGCTATTAACTTGTATAAGGTTGAAAAACATCCCTTAATTCTTATTCATTCCTGATTGGAAGAGCTGCACCACATGGAATTGAGACCAGCGAGTATGCCTGTCATTCAGAGCGTTTAATCAGTGAAAGTCTTGTTTTGAGTAAACTGAAGTGTAAGTACATTGATGTCTCTATTTATACAGCGACAACAGTCTGATGCTGGAACTTGGAGCAGAACTCTCTTCGATTGTCCCCAAGTCGGCCATGTTTATTTCGGTGCGTTCTGCTCCGAGCCGGTTGTGCCTTTACAACCGGAGAGGCCTGCTCGACCTAGACAAGGACTCCTTATTGAGGATTATTCGGCAGATGGACGGTAGGGTATTGTATTCAATTCTGAAGGTGCGCTTGGAGTTTGCAATTTTGCGCCAGTTAGTTGACTTTACAGGGGGTGTGACTTACTGTTGGTCTGTAATGGCGAGAATTCCTAAGTTTGTTTGGGTGAAAATTCCTAAGTTTGTTTGGGTGACTGTTTTCCTGAATGGATATTCAAACAGGTTTCAAAGTCGCTATCGTCGAAATGCAAGCTCTGAGAGCTGTGCTTAACCTTTGTTCACCAATTTAATGTTCTGCGAATGTCAGGTCCAACTATTTTCTGCTTTGCCCGAGTGTGTCGTGGAATTAGAGGTGTTATTTTAGCAAATATTACGTCGCTGCCGAAAATGAAGGTTAGAATTTCTGTTTGGACATTTTGGTCTACCTTTTTAAGAAATTCATGGCTTTTCGATCATTTAATCGCATTTTCAGTCTGTTATGTATGACATGTTCATTGATTTTAACAAACATATCGATCGAGAAGACGTACGTGTATTGAAGTGTGGCCGTTCCGTAGGAGCAAACTCAAATACTGCACGTTCTATTCGAAAACTTCTTCCTCCAATGCTTTGTTGCCAGCTACGGGTCAGCGGTTTTTTCGTTTTCCAATGGTCCGTTCCCGATAATTCAATTCTTTTAGATTCACTTCGGCAACAACGTTCATGTGTCTAACTGGTTGTCAGAAATTTACTGTTTATACAATGAAAATCGTCTTCATCCTAAAGTCTTCATCTTCAATGGTGGTTCGATTTCTGAAGGTTTAAACTTCTTTTTTTTTAATATCCGACTTTCTACATATTTTTGCTTTCGACTTTGCTTCCCTTTGTTTTCTCCTTGAACTTTTTTTTTCAATTTTATAAAGTATGTTGCGTTAAACATCAATCAGGGTAATATTGTGTAGCCGCCAGTCGACCTCGTTTTACTGGAGCTGATCTGCAGTGTTTTTCGGAGAAAAATTTCAATGCCGCCATCAGCCTCTTCGTTCCACACTTGGAAGAAGTTCAACTAGCAACGTCTAGGTAAGAGTTCTTTACATAGCCGTATATGCACGCAACCTCCTTCCCGCTCCACGTCATCTTACAAACTCTAATGGCTCTTCTGCTCATATTGCGGAAGAATGCTCGTTTTACGCGGATTTGCTACCGCGAACTTGCACTCAATATCCACGCTGAGTAAACGTGAATTATTCTTGGCTGTAGGCTGCTGGCTAAATTTTTTCTAGGCTGTTTCGGATTACCAACCCGCCCTATTTCTTATTCTCTATGATGGAGTTGGTTTCTGTGTTCGGAATGACTTATGAGCAGCTGCCTGTTTACTTCGATGTGGGAGATATTTGCAGAATTATCTGTGTATGTGGCCGCATTCTTCCTTAAGTTTTATCAGTAATTTTTACAACTCTTTCCTTTTAGCTGTGGCGCTATAGCTCCCGGTCTCATAGCTGCGAAATTTACATACGTGAACCTCGTGGATGTGATAAGATGAACTGGCTACGATATGGTAGAGTAGAAACGGATGAACGAAATCGGGTAAAAGCTGTCAGGGTAACTCACGACACACTTCAAGAAGTCGTACTTACTGTGAACTTTATTTCGATTTGAAGTACTTGCTTTGTTAGTTGCTGATTTCGCTTTGTGTAAATTTCTTGAGACAATTTTTAGCGTTGCAAATCGCTTTTGATCTCATAGCATGCTCAATCTTAATTATAATGTTGCTTCAATGGAGTTCCCCGTGCCAGTTATATCGGGAAATTCCCCGTTGTCAAGCTTCTCGTGGGTCCAGGAAATTGAATTGGTCAGAGTGGTGCTAATTCAGTATGAAATTTATCCATCTTACTGTAGGTAGTAATTGTAATTGTACATAACTGCAAGCTTTTTCCGCAAGCGTTAGTTTTTTTGTAGCGTTCCCATGTATGTCCCAGCGTTCAGAGTAGTATGTTTGCCCATTTTGAGAGCGCTGAAAGCCCGGTGTACCATGTGTTAACGTTGTTCGGGTGTATTTTAGCAAAGCGTCTAGTAATACTGATGATAGCTTTCGTATCCCTGTAGATTTTGAAACAATGTATCATTTCATGTTTCACAGAGTTTTGTAGAGAACTTTTTCATCTAACAAAGATGAAATGAATTTTTCATGAACTGTGATTTACTGGGTCGATCTTTCGCGACTCATATTGGTATGAGCCTGAGTATCTCGTAAAATTGAAGAGTCATAGAAGTCACTTCACATTCATAGACATTCAGACTGAATAGCGCAGCATCGGTTGCTTCCATTTTTCATTTTTCACATGTTCGAATGATTCCAAAAAGAAGGGGTTAAGCTTCAGTTTGTTGCTAAAATACTGTCTATCGATTGCTTTTAAGATTGCCTTTTTTCGTTAGCTTGTTTGTTTGTTAAGGTTTTGTTTTGTGATTGACCAAAAATCATGCGACTCATAGATGCAATGCCGTCTAACTGTTCCGATGATCAACAGAATTTTTTGTCAGGATGTTTTGGGCAAGCTCGTAGAGGTGAGTCGTGTATCATGCGGCCTGATCCATAGTTACCATTTGTTATCAGTGCTTTGTTGAGATATTTGAAAAAGAGTTGAAAGTGCAAAAGTGATGCGAACTGTGATCCATTTATGAGGATTCTATCATAATCTTGGATTAGAACCTCCACAAAGTTGTTAGAGTCGCTGTATTTTGTAAATGTAGTACAATTTTCTTATCTAATTTGGCTCGATTCTACTTTTCTTTGCTGAAGTCAGTGGATTTTTTTGTTCCCTCATCTTTCCTTTCCTTTTACCTGGCAGAAAAATTTTCTCTCGTCACATACTAAAATAGAATTAACAGTCGAACAATAGCCTAATCATGGTGTGACGCTGGATGACAGCCGCTGGTCGCTCAGGTGTCAAAGGGGGACTGCCCCGAAGAACGTCCACTATATAACCGAACAAAGATCCGTTTGTGTGTGTAAATAACGCACCGAGACTGCATGAAACGGCGGTGAGTGTTTCAAGAATGAAATTATGAACAATCATCCTTTTAGCTTTCGAATTTCGCTCGGTTTTTCCCGCTCTTTTGTTTCATTAATTTAATGCTGCCATTTATATTTCAAGAGAAGGCGGTAACTCTATCCAGTCTTTTACCAGTACGTTTTTTCTTCGAGCATGTCTATCCGGGAACGACTTTTAGTACTTTCCATCCAAACATAATTGACGCTCTTCCTATTCTTTTTTGCAGTACATAGGCACTGGCTGACGATTTTACGTTGTCAATATTTCTCCTCCGCAAGTCTTTGGGTAATCTTCGGGAATAAGTTCGTGATGGATCCCATTGGGTTAAGGTCATGAACGTGAATTACCAAGCTAAGACCATAATTAATATGATTACCATTTGATATTCATGTATCTGAATTTATTTCTCTTTCTTCTGTATTAGTGTCAAAAGTTCTGACCTCATGAGTTCATTTTGGTTCAGCATGTTTATCGTACTTGCGGCTGTTGCCACCGCTCTACCCACACCGACCACCAAATCGCCACTGACCAGTGAACAGCCTCAGCTGATTGTTGAAGGAACTCAGGCGTCAGAAGTAAGCCTGCTATTCGGTTCTATTTTGACAGGGTTTTCTGAAGTCTGAGGTGGAATAATTGCTCGATAAATATTGGTTGGCAATTATTTGTGGTTTCGCTGCAGCGTTCCTTTAACAGCACCCTCTCAGCGATACACTTCATAGATTGCTCGATTAAGAGGTCCAATTGATTGGTGAATACGTTGGGTAACTTCTCACAAAGGTATTGAGCAGTGACTAGGTGATTAAGTGGGCATCGTATGCATGCATAGGAAACTCTTGCCTGATTCTTAGCCTGTCGACGTCTCTAGTTATTTGAAATAGCACGAAAAGGAGGTGATCAATCTGTCGGTAGCAGATGTAAACCGAAAACGGGTGTTGATTGTTAATCTGAGGCGTCGTGTCCATAAGAGTCTCTACTACTCATTTGAGAAATTTAATTGTGAAGTGGTGCTTCGAGAGATAAAGAGTTGCGACATCAACGATTTGTTTTCCTAGCTTGTCTGGGCTTAAGCCTCCATGGCCCTACCGCTAAAGCTAACATTAATCATGGAGTAGGACTGGAAAATCATTGACTAATGTGATAAAGGAAATTGACGACGTCAACTGGCGTTGGAAATTTTATATCGAGATCAATCAAATTTAATTACTGTACCTGGGAATCGTTCTCGCAAATGTAGTAATATAATAGCCGCATAGATTCCATGTGATATCACTTATGTATTTGTTTGATATAGTTTGCAAAGCTACAAGGCGATGATGCTGAACTGACGGCAAAGTACAAGGGCGTTGTTGCAAAGGATATGCGAGGTCGCCGAAGAAGTTTGTAGTTTGTTTCCGGTTTTCAATGACAGCTTTAACAACTTCAGCTATGATGCTCCTTTTCAGATCCCTTTTCGGGTTTAACCAGTGGATACGGACAATTAGGACGTGGAATGGGTGGACCATTCAATGGGTTCAACGGCGGATACGGTAAGACCCTTGTTTCTGCAAACTTTCTGACTTCGGAATCTCGTTTAAAAAGTTCGTTGCTGTGTTGTTGATAATTTGAAACTTGCTTGTTCAAGGAATGGGAGGTGGATACGGTGGAGGTGGTGATGATTTTGGAGGAGGCTACGGTGGTGGCCCATACGGTGGAGGTTACGGTGGCTATGGAGGCGGCCCCGATTACGGCGGTTACGGAGGTTTCGGTGGAGGAGGTTATGGAATGGGAGGCGGTCCAGGAGGATACGGAGGTGAGCTTGAGCTTGTTCTACGGCACTTCAACATTTCGCAATACTTGCATGATTTCAGGAATGAATGGCGGCTACGGTGGAGATTATGGAGGCGGATATGGTGGTGGTGGTGGAATGATGGGAGGATACGGAGGAATGGGAGGTGATGGTTTCGGCGGATATGGTGGCTACGGTGGTGGAGGTGGTTTCGGTGGCGGAATGGGAGGTTAGTGGCTTTTCCTTTCGTTCAGTCTCTCTCCAGTCTGAATTGTCTGCTTCTTGATAATCACCATCCTCAGAATTAAATGCCAGTTTGCAGGAAATATGGGCGGTTATGGCGGCTATGGAGGTTATGGTGGTGGCATGGGCGGTGGAATGGGAGGTGAGGTTTTTTCGAATTCCAAATTGATATTCTCGTCAAGTTGTGAATAGGTATGACATACCGTAATATACTCATGAACTCAGTTGAATTTCATCGCATACACGGAAAGGAGGTCTTTCATCTTCCTGATGACCATTTTGCATAATTGTTGTGTAGGATACGGCTGGTTTTGACGCGCTGTTCATGGGCCGATTGCTCATCTCATTGGGACGCACTTACAATTCAGATTAGAGGCAGCGTGGATGACTCCAGGAATTCCTACTTTCTAGGAGACTATGGTGGTGGCTATGGCGGCAGCCCGTATGGTGGTGGCGGCTACGGAGGCGACATGGGTGGAGGATGCCCTGGAGGCGGATGTCGAGGCTAGGGCACCAACGTGTCTGAAACTACGAGATGATGATAGTATTTGAAGTTTTGATCGTTTCATTCCTTTGATGTAAATCTAATTGTAATGCGATCCTTTGTTGTAAGTATTATATATTGGTTAACCTATCAATTATTTATTTCGTCTGCCCTGAAAATCCGCATGATAGCAGTCTATTTTCGTTATAGTTCCGTCCTTTATCCGATTTTCAGACTTGATGCACTGAAATTTATTGGTAGATTGTTTGCAATTTTTGAAAATATTACATAAATTGTATTCGAGTTGTCCTTTGAAAATGCATGAAATAGAAATTCTTTGAATTTGTTCTTCTGGAGACTTTTGATTCGGCAGTTCCGATCGTCTATTTTGTAGGTACGATTGAAAGGATTAGTGCTGCTCAGAAAAGTTTAGTAAACTCATACTCAAGCCGAGGGTACCGTTTACGAAATTGAAGCAGTCCTAGTCGAGTTCCAATTGTAGCGAATTCCGAAATTTTTGCTAACTTACGCTCATCCCTCAAATTGAAAACTAGAAAAATTGAACTACTACAACTAGGAGGTGGACGAGAATATGGCTACAAAAGTTGCATAATAGGGGTATTTGGACGAGCTGTTCAAATGTGTATGCTATTGCGCACAACTGGCAACAGTGAGCTGCCTGCGTGCAACGTGTGCGAACGGCGCGTCTCTACCCTTACTATGTGAAGCGCTCACGTCCGTCTGTCAAAACACGATCGTGGCTCATCAGAAGAAAGCCATTTGTCTGAAGATCCTCGCATTTTATCAAGAATTTTGAGAAATTGGATAGTATCGAAGCAAGCATATCGTGCCTCAGTACTGAAAATTNTTCGAACCACTTCAGTGATAGTCCCTTGAAGAGCAACTATCATGTACTATCAGTTCTCCGATTTCTCCGGACTATCCTATGGTACAGGGGAGACGAGCCCTCAGTCCATTAATCATTCCGGGAATTTGAACTTACACGTTGTTGCCATTTATGACAGCTCGCAATGGCATCGCGCCAACGTTGTCACTGGATTGTTAGGCGGCAGGCTATTATGTTTTTAGGGATGACGTCGGAAGGCGGTGGAGCTGTTGCGTTCCCACTGGTGACACTTGCTCCGAAGTTTGCTCCAGTCACGGCCAGAGATTTTTCATTGATCGTTCAAGCAAAAGGTGAGTACAATATTCAAAGATAGGAACGTTTGAACTTCAGAAATCACTGTTAAAAGGCTTTTTTTCTGAAGGATTTAAGTAATGAGTACGTCTGAAAGACAACAGTCAATTGCAGAGGTAATAGTGAAAATTTTTATTGAAGTGAAGTGAAATTGTTCAAGATTGACCCACCTTTGACTTATTTGTTAGCTTCAAAACCGGTGATTAAGTTGTCGTAGGCGGTGATTAGCCCCAGTTATTCAATCGAATTTTGTGAAATGTTGCCCTACCATATCTATGCCCATGGCTAGGGCCAAGATCCGAGGGTGTGTGAGCTTGTTTGGCAGCAATGACTAAGTATCCTGTGTCCTCGCTCTGACGTGTCAAGCAACCGCTACGCAACCGCGAGCGTTCCATTATTCCAATTTCCAGTGTTGCTCCATTTTCTGTCAGAATTTGAATTGTCAAGCCACAAATTCAATGCGAGAGAAAAAACCTGCTAGAACACAGTCCTTAGGTAGGAACCAGTTTGTAAATTAAGGATCAAGGATAAAGTTTTTTGGCGTTAATCAATCCCTTCTAAGAGATGCGCCCCCGCACTCGGCTTCAATTTGAATTGTAGTGGCGTAATGAGTGCGTATGTGGCCTATACAATGACTTGCAGTGGCCAGCCGATGTACAAGTCAGTACTTTTATCCTCCTACACGAGTCTGGTACAAATTGACCGACCCTGAAGGGATAGAAGGCTTGGCTAGCTTATGCGGTTATCGATCCGGGATTCGGACCCTTGACCGTGCGTGTGACATAATGCGCCACTTGCCACTACACCACCCTTCTAAATAGTGCTTATGCAAAGCAGGTTAGTTCCTCATGAATCTTATCCCTGATTGTGTGGTCAATTAACTGACTGCGGTCAATACTTTTGAAATTCAACTCAGAATTAGGGAAAGTAGTGAGTTAGTCTCATCCGCTGCATTAAAAAGCATCACAGTTCGACTGATCTATAGCCTTTCAGGAAGAAACAGCCGCAGATCTACGCTAATTATGCTTTTTGTAATTTTGAAAATTTTTGTTTAGGTATGACATGGGCCCTTTTTGAAATCGTATTCATGGGTGTTCAAATTGAAAAACGAGCCGTCGTCTTCGGTATGATGGGTTCTGTACCAGGATTCATCTTTGGATCTCTCTTGGTAGGTAAGCTTTTCAAAAAGTTTTTAATACCTTCGGTAATTGTCAATAATCACTGCGTAATAGGGGATTTGACATGTTAAAGCCGTGAAACCCTTGTTAGTAAGGTGGCTAGTCAAAACAGCCGTTACGCAACCGCGCGCGGCAGAAAGTAACAAGACGTTTTTCCAATTCTCCGAATTAGGCTGTTCCAATTTGCAGACTCTCCGCCTTTTAGGTTGATCTGTTTTTCAAGGGGCTTCAACAGAAAATGCTTTATGTCTCAACATGGTCTTCATTTGCTGTCGCTCTTTACTTGTTGGATGCGGAGAAAATCGGAGAACCTTTCATGTGATTCCGCAATTCAGACCATTGAAAGCCTTTGTTTTGTCTTGTGCTGGATTTATAGGATGAAAGATACCGTTTCTGGTGGGAAGGGCGTGCAGCGTAATGGGCGCTTGGGACTTCAGGCGTAAACGCATATGTAGCTTGGTTTCGAGGGCTTCCATTACTCACATACAAATGCACCAATAGAATCATTTCACGAATTGAGTGGGGCATGCTACAGTGAAGCAAATCTCATCCCATTAACCCTTTGACGACAATTGCACTCACCGGTGGGTGAGACTATGACCGGCGCATGGAACGGGCACCCAATGTTGGGTGTTTCGTGTACTTCAGCAATATTTGTGTTGATCCTGGAAGCTCTGGAGGGAGTACTTAGAATCCCTGATTTACGGTCATGTGACCGCGCGGTCGATCACTTCTTCTTTGAGGGCCTTGAATGTTATACGAATTGCTGCTGCTTAGATTATTACCAAAACTCTAACCTACATTGCTCCGAAACGAAAATGTAATTCTAATTCATAATCCATTCTAATTCAGTTCTTAATCCATTCTAAGCCTCAGTTTTATATAAGATAAAATAAGGCCTGATGCCTCTGTTATGCGGAAATGTTCCTAAATTTGGTGAGCCAGGAGGAAGACTTTCTCCTGGGATCCACCGGTGGGTGCCAGTCGCGCACGAAAGCAGGGGCCGTGGTCCCATGGGCGTCCCACGTCGGGGTGTGATTGTATTGCGATTGTGATCGAAATGCGCATTGTAGCATACTCGTCAAAGGGATAAGAGTGATTATACCGTTTTCCTTAGTGGACTATCATGTATAAGCGCAACCAGGGTCTACTGGCTCAGGAGAGCTACTATTATTATCGAGCATTCTTCGTGAATTCTGCTTCTGGAGTTTTCATGGCTTTGATTAGCATTTCTTACTGAGCAGTGGTTCAGCGCAAACCAGCTCCGGTGTTGACATTTGCATATTTTCGATCATCACACTGCTTTTTCGGGTTTCTGAAAAACTGCAACACCGACGACAATCGTAACGAATGGGTGAGTGGTTGAATACTATATCACTGCCACGAACTAGTGGGGCTATGCCTGCTGACCCTTGCATCACCTGTCCGCGACCGCTTTTCTGCAATCCTGCTCAACAGGAACGTGGAAACGCTTCTTAGGTTCTGCACCTCGAAATGTTATACAAGACACAACATCACCCGAAATTCCGCTGGTCTTATATCTACGAATCGACGTATCTCTTACCTTTACATCATAGGGCTGAATTCGATAATCGGTGTATACTATCCTGTTGTGTGGGAAGGTGGCGTATTGCAGCTGGCACTCGACTACATTACATTACATTGAGATTACCATTCCTGTTGCAGTCACTCTGGCTCCAAGTGGAAGTTTTCTTGGATCACATTTCCATCGAAAGGTAAGTGGCATCGTTTTCATGAAGTCAAACAGTTGTGCCCTTTTACAAGACTGATCCTAAAGTTTCGTGGATGTGTTATACAGCAACCCAAAGCCCACTCAAGCGCCTCCCCTTTTTTCATCGCTATATGTTTTCACTTAAGTGTGCTCCGTATTTGTGGTAGCTGTAGCTGCACCGAGTGTTTCTGGAAACGAAGGGTTTTGCGGTTTTGATATGCAGAGCTCACAGTGTTTCCGGGTGCTGAGGATAAATGAAAGCGGCTAGGAGTTACAGTACTCGAGAGAGCAGTTTGGGAATTCCAAATCCCAAGACCTTGAATTGTGTTTGCTGAGTTCTGGCATCCCCAACTATCGTTAATCCCTTCAGGAAGCACCAGCGCCCCGTTGTTAGTAAATTCAAAGCGCAAAGTTGGATGTGTAGTTTGTGCTGTGTGGCTCGCAAGCTTGTTTGTATGGTGATGATAAGTGGAGTATCACCGTCGTAGCTACAGCGGCTTCGTGAATTTACAGATTCGACTGCTGAACTTAGGTTTCGCGTTGAGAGCGAATGTGTGGCATACCATGATCCAACGACCAAACGCGCAACACTTTGATAGCTCTTCTCGCTAGGGTTCCTCCACAAGATAGTACACACAAAGTCCATGCCAAAGATTTATTCTGGTTCCTCAACTCATATTGGAACTTTAAAGAATCACGAGTTTACCGTTGCACATTGCGAAAACTGTTCCGATAAGGTCCGTCTGCTTCTTTCCCTCTGATACGAACCTTCTAAGCTGTAAAGGGTTCTATAGTTCATGTCCCATCCGCACGAGGTTAAAAGAAACCTACAGCGAAAGCTAATCCGAAGATACACAACGTTAGCGCACTAGCGCATGATCGCACATTGGGGAGTACTCTTTCTAGTCGAGGGCAACAGTTATGACAAAGTAAACAGTTTGCAAGGAAGTGATCCGGCTTGGAG